>QANX01006985.1:0-35938 GCA_003254975.1 Ochetophila trinervis | reverse complement strand
TAAAAAAAAAAAAAAAACTCACAAATCTAAAGGCAGGGCAATTAGTGATCAAGATAAAGCACAAATAGCGCTTGGATGAAGGTGAATCATATTGTACAACAAAGATTGAAAACGTTACATTCAACTCTTAGAAGTTTGAGCTTTACCTTTTTTTTTTTGGTAAAAGAAAACAGTTGTACCTGATTGTTATTGCAAAGCTAAAAATGACTTTTCAAAAACAAAACAATTTAATTTTAGTCTTTTTGAGTTTTAAAAACTCCTTTGGAATAATGCAATATTAATTCAATTACTATATTATTTAATAGCGTTACTTGAAGAACAAATTATATTTTTGATCAGTGATTGAATAAATATATAGTGTCAGTCATACATGCACAAGCCATCAATGGTCAAGTCCACCACCTTCACATGAACTATTTCCAAACATAAAAGCGAACTCTTAAGACTGTTAATGTAACATAGGAGAGATCAGAAAGGCCAAGGAAATCTCAGAGAAAAGATAGAGTTTAGTAACATTGGTGTGGTTGCCATTAGAGATTTGTCTAGTTTTCTACTTCATTAGTAATAATTTTGGCCTTTAAAGAAGATTAGATATTGCCCAAGTTTCTTGGCCTGTTTTCAATTAAATTTTGTTCGTTAACTACCATTTTGAATGTAATCCCAACTTTAGTTCTGTACCATTTAAAAACTCTAGAATTAAGGACATATATTTACAGTAGATATTTGCTGTAAAAACAATTCTAAGCCTTTTTTTTTCCAATATACAAGAAATTTGACCTATAACAAATGTGAGTTTTCGTAACTAAAACAAGTTTTTTCATCGCAAAACATAATCAGTTATGAAAATATTTAGTCACAACGCCGTGACAGTAGGCACGTCACTGAATGTCCCTAGCCACGAAAATAAGGTCGTTTCGTAATTAAAGACCAATTTATGCATTTGGGCCAATTTTTGTGATTGAATGTGTTACATTTAGTTACGAAACAATGCGTAACTAAACTTCGATATATTCATGACTGAACTTTATGATTTCGTGGCTAAACATATTCAATTAGTTACGAAGAGTTTCGTCACTCTTTTATAACATAGTCATGAAATGTTTTTCATAACCAATTTGCAATATTTTTGTCACGAAGTTATTTCCATTACTAAATTCGTTTGAATTAAGCATGAAAACATCGTTATAAATTGTAAATTATATTAGCCACGGAAATTTTTTTCATCACTAATTTGCAATCTTTTTGTCACAAAGCGATTTCTATTACTAAATTCGTATGAATTAGCCACTAAAATATTCGTGCCAAATTGTAAATTATATTAGCCACGGAAGTTTTTTTCATCACTAATTTGCAATTTTTTGTCACGAAGCTATTTTCGTTACTAAATTCATTTGAATTAACTACGAAAACATTCATTATGAATTGTAAATTATATTAGCCACAGAAGTTTTTCATAACTGTTATTTTATATTATTTGCCAGCCCCATAGTAATTAGTTACGAAAGTTCCATTCATTTTAGTGACTAAAGTGTGGAAATAAAATTAAACATAATGCATCCACAACCAAATAACAAGGCAGAAACTTAATGTAAAGTTTGAATTTTTAGTACTACTTATAATTAACCATCCCAAAATATGTGATTCACTTGATATGGTATATATACATCAAAAGTTTCAGAAGTCAGAATTAATGCATCGAGACAAATCCTACCCCACGTGCAACTTAACATGTTAGCACTTAAAGGCTTCAAAAGATATCTAACAAAATGTTAACTAGCTGGCATCTCAAGCGCGCTGTATCAAATACTGCATACCACATTAACAAAGAGTCCAAGCTAAGGGAACCTACAAATTAAGTACATAGAAACAGCCAACACAATGTTAACACATAAGTTATTGGAACAACAATTAACAATAAATTAGTTTTATTTTTAATTTACAAGTACCTTCATCATTAGGAGTTGTTTCAGAAGGTAGATTACACTCAAAGAAGTGCATTCGTAGTTGCATTTCTTTTATGTAAGTCATATAATTGTTATGACGATCCTCATACACTTTAAGCATTTCTTTTAGTTCTTCGTTTTGCACCTCAAAGTTAGTGGCTTTTTGAACTATTGCCTCTGCCCTTTTTCGTGCCTCTTCAACTTCCAGTAAAAGGTTTTGAACCCTCCATGATTTAGATCTTTGAGGCTTTGGACCTTCACCTAACCCATGTACGTAGCCATATTTGGCCGGCAAAACCATCTCAAATAGTACATCCTCCCCCACTTCATTGTCACCTTCTGTTTGTGTCTCCTCCTTTAACTCAATTACCTTATCCTAAAAAACAAATGATTGATTTCAGAATAATCATGCATTTCTTAAATTGTCTAAACAACAAACATTTCATTTTATTTTCTTTTTATATTGGCGTGGGGGTAGCGGTGACAATTTGTGTTTGCAAGTAGTGTTCATGCCAATATGTTTATTAATCGTGTCGAAATTCCTCAACCATAATCCATACATATTTAGTATTCGTGTTAAATAGGTTGATATGTTTAATTTATTTTAATAAATTACTAAAATGGTCCAAATGACATGTTTACATTATTCTATCATATAACTAGAGGAACTCCAAACTTAGCATCTAACTTTTTCAGTATAAATGGTCCGGATGCTAATTAGAAGCTTTGATTTAGATTGCTCTAAAAAGTCCAGAGGGACACATGATGCAACAACATAAATGAACAAATATATAGGAAAGGTATAGAGGGAAGAGACCATGGAAAGAGTTTTGATGTCTAACACAGAATCTGATATTTCTCTAATTTAACGTAGCTTGGGATCAATATTGAGTAATTAATAGGATGAAAGCTAATTAATATAGAAAAAAATTAGTATGTTTAAGTTTTAATTAACAAATAATTTGATTGGTCCACGATTCAGGAAAAAACGAAAAATAAAATGTTACATTGTTGGGCCTATTAGTACACGAATCAAGATAAGGAACACTTGGTCTATAGACAGTTGTTTGAATGAATGTAAAGAATGGTACAACAGATGATGAAAAAAGTGGTAGAATCCTTGAAATACATTTCCCATAAGCATACCATGTTTGCTTTAATATTGTCTTATTAGTATTAGGTTGTCTAGTACATAATTCCCAAAATTGCTTTGCTTTTCTTTGTTAAATCAGTGCCTATCTCAAATGATGTCACTTATATATATATATATATAGAAGATGTCTCAAAAGAGTAGAATATATATATATATATAGAAATCAGTGCCTATCTCAAAAGATGCCACTTAAATCAGTGCCAACAATGTATATTAATCATTATTTATTACAAAAGTTATAGCCTACAGGACAAAAGTTAAACTATAGTGAAACCTTTAGGCTACGTTTGTTTGACCGGATAAGGGAAGGGATTGGATTTCTATATCCAGTCTCCTCTCTTATCCGGTGTTTGGTGGTGGCATCAGAATCGGATTAGAAAATCCGATTCTAAATCTAATTTGGTTACTTCAACTGATTTTTAATCCTGGAGAGACTCACAGGATTAGAATACCTGGACTCATATTTCGATTTGGCTGCTTCCAATCCTACGAATCGCTCTGCTCCCTTCTCCTTCAAATTTTTTGCTTCAATCTTCCACGAATTGGGTTTTATCTGCTTCATCTGCTTCAATCTTGTGCCATCTCATTCTTGCCCTCCAAAGACGAAATTTTTTCTCGTGGTTCGTTTAGCTGCGGGTTTGTTTTTATAGATTGTATTTTCATTTTGTAGTATATTAATTAGTTGAGAGTTAGGTCTGATTTTTTGGGTTTTTCATTTTTTTATTGCAAATTTTCTATTTTCTGGTGTTCAAGCCATTATAGGCTTCCTTGCTTCTTTGCTACTACTGCTAATTTCAGTGCCTTTGTATATCATTGAGTTCTAAATGAGACTTTGGTGGTTATGATAATCATGTGATGCTCTACCATTTGGCTTTTCTCAAGAATTAATTTTTGCCTGATTCAAAACTCTTGTCTTCAAAGGATTTCTTTTTGATAGATTCCTTTTTTTTGCCTTTATATATTTTTGCCAGAATAGTGCAAGTATGGAATCATTTTAGGCTCTTCTTTAATTACTTTGCTATGCATAGATCACAAATTACTCATTATACCTTGTACTTTCTTATGACATTTTTCATTAGAATGCCCTTTTGTGACCTTTAAAAAATGACCCCATAACTATTACTTGGGAGACAATGCAAGATTACCTAGTAGATAGGCATGTTTGGTCATCCAAAGTTTCAAACCCTGTGATTTCATTATGATGTTGCAATTTCATGTATTAGTAGATCAAAAGAGAACCTTCATTTTTTTTAACACCTACCAAGTAAATGATAAAAGTTCCAAAAGGGCTATTACAATTCTCAATATAGAATCTACTTTTTGAATTGACTGAATTTGATTCATTTTCTTATTAAAAATGTAGTTCACAACCATATTTGATCACTCACATCTTAATCTCTCATACTGTGTTATTTATCATTACAAAAGAATCAAAACACACAAAAGTGTATGTATAATGGGTATACATATGCACATGACAATACATAGCTCTTGAAAAAAAAACATAGAGCTTCAGAGGGTAAAGAGCATTACAATTACTGTAACAAAAACATGAACTTACACCCAATATGTATATGTGTATATGTATGTACAAAAAATAAAGACTCAAATTTTTGGCAAAATTTTGTTTACCATACATGAACAAATTGTTCATGTGGAGCTTCAGAACTCATCAATCTGGAAGAGTTTGTATCATAGAAATTATGCAGAATCTTGATGAGTGAACAAGCTTTCTTGCCTGCATTAGAAGTAGGGGTGGGCAAAAACTGGTCAAACTGTCAAAACCGACCGAACTGAACCAGCCGGCTCAGTTTGGTCTTTAGTTTGCTGCCTGTTTTGACCGGTTTTACTAAAGCAAAACTGATGAAGGCCGGTTCGTCAAAAAATAAAACCTGAACCGAACCTGCAACTTACCCCCTCTTAAGATGATGCCACGTCACTCTATATGATTTAATCTAAGCCATTGATTCTTTCAATTTCCCAAAATATTCTCACTTTCTCCCTAAATACAAAAAAACCCTAATCTTTTCCCACTTTCGCTTACAGCCGCCTCCGCCTCCTTCTCTCACAGATACCCACATTCCTCACAGTTGCCTTTCCAATGGCAAATCATCTATTTCATCTCTCATTGGTGACTGAATCTCTTTCATCTCAGTCTCTCTATCTCTAACCTTTAGCCCTCATCGCCTTCCATGTTGGCCTCACCGTACCTCATCCCTCACTCCCACTCATTGCAATGGCGTGACCTCATTCTCTCTATCTCTACCCCTCAAGCCCGAGTCATAAATCTCCATCTTGAAATTTTTTTTTTAATATTTTTTTTGGGTTGTAATGTATATTAGATTTGTAATGTATAATGACTTTCTTATGTATAATGGTGCTCATTACTAGAAGTTTTAAGCTTTGTTTTTGTTTTTTTTTTTTGTTAGTTTTTCTATTTTGTTTCTTTCATTCTCTCCCTCGTATCAAAGCCGACCAACCATTATCGGTGCAATTTTTGGCCGGTTATACATGATGGTCGGTCGGTTTCAGTTGGCCACTCAACCAAAACTGACATGCTCGGTTCGGTGCAAAAAATGGTCAAAAATTTGGCTGAACCGAGCCCACCCCTAATTAGAAGTTCCATATGTTATTACAGGATAAAGTAGAGCCATGAGTGATGCCTGCTTTGCTAAAACTGCAATAGTCTCTACACCTCCATTCATACACATAGATGTTAATCACTGTAGCATTCTGTAGAAACTATGGCTGTAGAAGATTAATTCCCTGTACTCATTTTTGGTATTTCTTTGATCCACTTGTTCATGTCTATCTAGAATTTAAAAAGCCATTCACTTTGTTGATTTCTCACTCTTTCTAAGTTCATTATTGTCCTTTATATTTCTATGTGAACTTGAAATATTAGGTTTTCATTTGTAATATGCCACTGGGATCTTCTACTCGATGACTGATGCGTGTCATAAATACCAAAATTAATTACTGAATCTACCAAAACTAGAGTAGTGGCAAGTCCAGGTCGAATCCACAGAGACTGTGATGACTTCTAATTTAAATTTTATCATAATAAAATACTAAACTAAAATTATAAAAATAGGGGGATTTTTGATTGCTTGAATAAAATAATCTAAACGAAATAAAAACTAATAAATACTGAAAAGAAATCAATGAGAGAAACTCTTGGATCAGAATAATTCATAAGACTAGTAAACAATTGATAATTGGCGCAACCTAATTATTTTATATTTTTCACTAAAATAAACTAATCCATATATGATCATGAATTAATTATAAATTCTGAAATTAAATTTAGAATCGACGTTACCTGAAATTATTTCAGAAAATAATCAAGAACAAGAGAAAAGCCAACTAAAGACAAACTCTACAAACATTGCAAAGTTTTAATCTAATTTATGTTTTTCATAGAGAATTAACAGAAATTGAGATCATAACCATTAAAGTTTATTTGCTACTAAGTATTAAAAACTCAATACGATTGAGAATTCAATTTAGCAATAATCCAATCTCACACAAAAATAACAGTATCAAATTATAATTATGAGAAATTGAAAATATAAACAACAAACATAGAAGAACATAAAGTGATTGATTAAATTGGATAAAAATAAAAACAAGTCTCACAATTGCATAACTAGTTTAGAATTATTCTTACCCAAAAAAAGAAGTTTAGAAGCACATACTTGAATGAAAAACTCAATTCTAATGGTAAAATTACTCTAAAAGTTGATTATCCCCTTTACAACAATGATATAACACATTTATACTAAAACCTAAAGCTAAAACTGATAAAATCGCACATAAACGACCAAATTCTCGCTCAACCAGGCCGCTGGGCATGCGCCTGGTGCTTGCTGCCAACTTCCATAAATTTATGGTTTTGCCACTGTTTTTTCATTTTTCTATTTAATGACGGTTTTGCCATTGTTACTTTATTTTTTATCTTTTTAAGCTCAAATCCATTTAAAACATAGAAAAATATAAATTAATTTATTTTAAGTGAATAAAACATGCTCAAATCAAATATTAAGTAGTACATAAAATATATTTAAATTGCATCCCATCAATGACTGCGAAAGTGGAAGCGAACCATCAAGATCAAAAGCTGTGGTCGAAGGAGTTTTGCAAGAGATTCATAGAGAAAGTAATGACAGAACATGGAAATGATGATGATGATGATGGCTCTTTGAGTTATTGGAAAATATTTAGTAGTGTCATTTTAGTTTATGTTGGTTAAACGTTTGTGCTCCTTCCTTTTCGATGTAGTAGCCGCCTCAATTACTTCGTGCATCTGTGTAGCTTGCACAACATTTTTTTTTGGATTTTTTCATTCCATATGGAATGTGTGTGTGTGTATAATTATTCTTTATAACACTTTTTTTTTTTTTTTTTAATCCCTTACTCTCTCTGTTTCTTTGGGCATTTTCTTCGAATCTGTTGTCTTGGACAGCAAGAGCTTGAGTAGGGCTGTCATGCATTTGGTGGGCTTAGAGAGCTCAGCCAACATGTGGAATCAAACTGTGGATCTAGGAATTTGCTCATGAAATGTTGTTTTTAAATACCATAAAATAGTTTCCAAGTTATGCAGCCATTTATTTATTTATTTTTGTATTGATTTTTTATTTATTTTATAAAACATTATTCCCTGGAAGACAATTAGCTTTCATTGTCTTTCGTATCTTTTTCCATAAAAAAGTATTTTCGAGCTTTTGCACTCTCTCCATAAGAAACCTGGTCACCACCAAATTGTTCAATCAAATATGTATTAAGCATTTAAATCTTCATTACTACTTGGCATTAATTAATTGCAGATACTAAATAAATAAACAAACAACAAAGAGGGCAAAAAACACCATATACTAAATGAAATAATATTATGTTTTATTAAATTTATAATTAAAAATATATTACAATATATTTTATATATCATGTTTATTTAAATTAATAATTAAATTTATATTTTATAATATGATTTATAAAATATAAATATATTATTAAATTGAAATACAATCCAGTACAGTCCAAAACAGCACTAAACACAGTATATCAAATTTTGTCATCTAATCTGAAACTACACCAAACACGGAACATGATTTCCTGTTATATCCAATCTGATCAAATTTTACTAGCTATATCTGATTCGATCAAATCATGCTTACCAAACGCACCCTTAAAGTATTGCACGGCAATAACCTCATTTTTTTTAAGTAATATTTTATCCATAATAATTAACAATTACTTAATACAAGTAATATTTTTTTCATAATGAGTAATACTATCTATTAGGAGTAATAATTGACTCATAATGTATAATATTTTATCCATAACTAATAAGATTATTCATAATGAGTAATATTTAATCCATAATAAATATTATTTTTTTCAAGAGTTTCAATAAATTTCTCCAAATAAAAGGGTTTCATACAAAAATTTCCCATACAATATATCAAGCATCTTTAATTTCTAATATTACACCAATTTATTTTAGACAATCAAAGATAAGCTATTAGTCCCGTATGGATGATAATTATCTTGAAATTTATACTAATGGTAATATAGTTGGCTCCTAAATGAATACATTTTATTTATTTAATGTTTTTTATTCACAGTTTAAAATAATAATATGAGGTTATAATGTGGCCGTGTACTGGTGCAGAGTCCTACAAAGAGAATGACAATAGAAGTAAGAGATAAAGTGAAATTCTAATTCAAATCCTAATCAAAGTAAAACAAACCCAATTAGTGGATCCTATAATATATACCAAAGCAAAAACCACATCCCAAGCTATTACCTAAAAAAAAGAAACCACATACGAAGCAGCCTCTAAGTCTCAAAGTCATGGAAGCGTCAGCAATTCTTGAGCTCGTACACTGCTGCTCTGTTTACGCTCATAGCCATTAATTTTGTTGCTATTAAGTTAGCGGGTTTGAATTCTTTCGCACGCTGACAGCTTTGTTCATATTTTGGAGGAATTCGAATTAAGAAAAATAGAATCTTTAAAATATGAGCAAGGTTGTCTGCTTGAGGAAGAATTTTGGCTGCCAAGTTTTTAGCCAATAATGACAATGAGTGTAAACAGAGCTGCTGCCTACAAGGCCAAGAGAAGAAGAAGATTCAAGTAGAGACGATATATTGTTGTTCATAAGTTGGTATTGCTTTCTTCTTTCTTTCTTTTTTCCCTTTTTACTTATTTGTTAGATCTTAATTCAATTAGTTAATATAAGTATTTTTTTAATTAAACAAAAGTGTTTTCAAAGAACAAGAACGAAGCTCAGAGATCAAGAAACAAGAACTGATTAGTTAATATAAATATTTTTTGAGTTTAAACAACCACCCCTGATCGAATAATGCAATCTTTATTCAATTACTTTTTCTTTTCTTTTTTAATTTAATTTGATCGTCAATGGTCAAGTCAAACACGCACACAAGTCGTCAATGGTCAAGTCCACAGCCTTCACTCACATAAATCATCCATTAATTTCTGCTCTCTTTTTTCGCCCTTCATTGACGTGCATACAACTCCAAAGTCTTCCTTCTTATTTTCTCCTATAGCTATATATATATATTATTATTATTATTACCATAAATAAAAACAAACTCTAGACTGTTGTATAACACAGGAGATATCAGAATGGCCAAGGAGAGTTTAATAATATTGGTGGTTGCCATTAATGTTGCAGTGATTGGTCTAGTTTCCTACTTCATTAGAAATAATTTTGTCTTTGAACAAGATTGGATATTGGCCAAGTTTCTTGGCATGTTCTCTTTTCAGTTTCTCAAGGAAAATCCACAATTTCTTCCCTCTGATTCTTCTGAGTAAATTCCCTGCTACTTATCTATTAATTTTCTGTCATACTGAAAACATTGTTAGTTTTTAAAGCCGTTAAATTTTTCTCTCCTACTTTCACAGATTGAAGAAATTGGGAGCTTTGGAGTGGTACAAGTTTGTGCATGGACATCTAGGAATGAGACTCATCGTTTGCATTTGGTTTCATGCTGGTATCATCCACTTTCTTGCAAACATGTTAGAATTGGTCTATATTAGGATCCAATTTCAGAAGCAATTTGGATATGGTATATTTTCTATCCTCATCAATATATCATTTTGTTTTTTCCGGTAATGCTAGAGATTTATACTAACTTGTTTACCAAAATCAAATGGCTTAGTAAATAATGTGATAATTTATAATTGGTTTTGTTATTGGGTTTTACTTATCCATTAAATAAGAATTTTTCAACCACTAATATATATAGTCATATCTATCATCAGCTTGTAAATATATTTGGTGCCCCTAGCACTAATCTATTTTTTGGGTGCAAATATCACTGATAATATTTGATGAGGTGTGTTTTTGGCTGTGGGGATAATCTACCTATTGTCTGGAATTTGTTGGAGCATATTGTTTTCTGATGTTATCCGTCAACGCAATTTCTCTATTGGTGCTTTTAGAGCTATGTTTGGAATTTTTTAAGAAATGTTATGTGAGCTTCTTACTAACCAGACTATTTATAAATGGGTTTCCTCCATATATAGCTTTTAACTTTTTTTTTTTTTTTGACCGTTGAATGGAAGAGAACCTAGTATGTTGCAGCTCAATGCTTGGAAATCAGGCTCTTTGTGGTAAAAAAAATGCACTGCTATATTAGAGCACAAAAAGCCTCAGCTAAGAGGATGATTACAAAACAAAACTCTCTGACAGGTCCAAGTATAAAACCTGAGCCACTTGAGAGGGGAGATCCTCCTCAGAGGATGAATCAAAATACATATCCAAATTTCTATTGAGGGAAATTTTAGCCACTAAGTCAACAACCCCATTAGAAGTCCTACCATTCCAAAAGAAGCTCCAATTGTGCCTGTTGCATTTGTCTTTTATCTGGAACACTCCTGACCTCGTATCCCAATTAACAGGATTAGCACTTGCATTGATCTCTTTTATAATGCTAGCCGAATCAAAGGACCAAATAACCTCCTGCCATTCTTCACCTTCAGCAATATCCAAAGCCCAGATCAGCGCCTCCAGCTCCGCCACCAGAACTAACGAGCAATCCAACACCTTGGATTGGATCATAACCAGCTCCCCCACTTCGTTTCTAACATCCACACCAAGACCAGCTCTACCATTTTTAAAAGAAGTATCCGTGTTGATTTTTAACCATCCAGTTGGGGTAGGGCACCATCTCCTCCTCTCTTTGGACCTGCCCCCCCCCCCCCCCCNNCCCCCCCCCCCTCCCCCTTTTGTGTTACACCTAGAAAACTCCTCCACCGCTTGGTTCAGAATTTGCATCTTCTTGGCCATGTCGACCTCCCCCGAGTGTCATTTTAAGTTTATAAACTGGCAACAATAGTATAGAAAAGAATACAGTAGAACAGAGGTTGATTCGCAATCCAACCCCACCACAAAACAATAAATTTGTGGCCTTACACAACTTTCAATAATCTCAGCAATGGAATTAACTCTCCAGCCATCCAACTTGAGACCCCATTTGCAACCAAAAGCAAGAGCTCTTGCAATCAGACAGTCCTTGAAAATATGAAACAACGTTTCCTCTTTTACCCCGCAAGTACTACAGCTAGCATGTCCTCCGAGTCTCCGAGTAATCACATCTCTAGAAGGAACCACCCCTGAAAGGGCTCTCCAAAGAAACATCTTGAACCTTGCATGTAAATTAGACTTCCATATTTTCCCCCAAAGTCCCGAAACTTCCCTTTGAGAGTTTGATGTGTTAACTTCAAAGCAGCTTCCCACCGAGAATCCTTCAGCTTTGTTCCCCCTCCACATAAATTTATCAACAAAACCATCATTTGGCCCCCTCATACTCAAGATGCCATTTATCATATCCTCTGTGAACAGGTTCCTCACCAGATTTTCATTCCATCCTCCCCCGTCCTCATCTTTCAAATTAGCCACCGTGTTGATTCTGCTCTGAATCACTCATTCACTTGGGTGAGGGATTTTTCCATCCAAACTCGGGATCCACGGATCATTCCAAGCTTTTATGATACTTCCATTTCCCAATTGGAAGCAGGCCCCTTTCATAATCCACCGTCTTGCATTCAGCAATCCCCTCCACATGAAAGACGATCCTAGTTTCCAGACATGTTGGAAAAAGGACTTCCCTCGGAGGTACTTGGCCTTTAGAATTTGAGACCAAAGTGCATCAGATTCTGAGGCCAAATTCCAAGCCAATTTGGCTAATAAGGCCATATTAAAGTCCACAAACCGCCTAAAGCCTAAACCACCTAGCTTCATTGGTTTGAAAATATCACCCCAAGCCTTGAGCACCATAAATTTGCCACCCCTTGAGCTCGATGACCACCATAAATTTTTGACCAGCTTATCCAAGGCCTCACAAACATTATTAAGGACTTGAAATGTAGCCATAGTATACATGGGAATGGCCTGAATAATAGATTTGATTAGCACTGCTTTCTCGGCTTTTGAAAGCATATTCATACTCCATCCTTCAAGCCTGTTTTGGACCTTCTCCTTCAAACATCCAAAATCCTTTGTTTTATTTCATCCCATAATGAGGGCATTGCCCAAATACATCGAAGAACTTCTCATATCTTGAAAACCTGTGGTCACCAAAATTTCCTTTATATCTTTCCTCCCAGTGCAGCACGAAAAGAAAATACTTGACTTATCACTATTAGCCTCCTGTCCGGACCATGAGCAGTAAGTATGGAAACAATTTCTGAAGGCTTCTGCTTCTTTTTTGTCCGCCCGAGCTATGACCAAAAGATCATCAGCGTAAAGAAGATGAGATACCGCTGGTGCGTTCCTGTCCACTTTGATACCATGTATCATCCCTTCCCTTTCCTTCTTACCCAACAGTCTTGATAAGACTTCTGAACCAAGTATAAGCAATAAAAGAGAGACCGAGTCCCTTTGGCGAAGCCCCCGACTTGGCTTAATATTCTCGGAAACGTTTCCATTCAGCAGCAAACTGAAAGTGACCGAATTAATGCAGCTGCGAATCATCTGTTGAAAATGTGAATTGAATCCCCAAGCCTTGAGCACTCGAGTTAAGAAGGTCCATTCCATAAGGTCGTAGGCCTTTTTTATATCAATTTTCATAATCATTAATCCTTTTTTCCCCTTGTGCTTCTTTACTCGGTGAACCACTTTTTGTGCAATAACTGAATTCTCAGCAATCCACCTCCCCTTGATGAAAGCGCCTTGATTTAGCGAAACTAGCTTTTCAATCACGCCACTCAAACGGTTAGCCAAGATTTTTGCCACCACTTTGTATGCAAAATTGCACAAGCTAATCAGGCGGAAATGATTGAAGTTGCAAGCCTTTTCATTTTTGGGAATCAAAACTATGAAAGTCTTGATCAAATTCTTCGAAACTCTTTCGCACATAAAGCATTCAGTCACAAAGTTGACCAATTTATACTTTACTGTGTCCCAGTAGCTTCTGAAAAAAATACCCAAAAAGCCATCCGGCCCGGGCTCTTAAGTGGGTGGAGACTCCAAACACAAGCCTTAATTTCCTCTACTGAAGGAATCTTAATCAAAAGAATGTTATCCTTATCCGAAAGCTTCTCCCAAAGCAGATCATCGATGTCTAAACTCAACCTGGGGTGACTTGAAGAGAAAAGGTCCTTAAACATAGTTTTAAAGTAGTCAGCAATTTCCTCTTCCCCTTTCATCCAGCTCTGGCAATCCTTTATCCAATCAATCATGTTCCTCCATCGGCAAATCACCATGCTCAAGTGAAAAAATTTGGAATTTTGGTCCCCCTCTTTCAGCCATAACTCACGCGATTTTTGTCTGTTAATGGATTCCAGTCTAGTCCTCTGCATTCTAAGCTCTTCAGCAAATTGATGTTGTCTTCCCCGGTCTATATCCGTTTCCTGCAACCCCTCCAGCTCCTTTTCCAGATCTTTGATTTCTGTGTTAGCAAAACCAAAAACCTTCTCTATTCCACCTTTGCAGCGCTCTGGCCATCCCTTTCAAACTTCTATTCAATCTATGATTGTGCATCCCCCCTTGAATCGACATTCAACGCCTCTTCCACATGTTTAAAGCTTGATTTCTCTGAAGTCCAAGTTTCCAAGAATCTAAATGGGCGAATTTTCTTGCTCTTTTTCTGCATAGTGGCAATCCTTTATCCAATCAATCATGTTCCTCAAATGCCAAACTGACACTTCTGGATTTTGTTCCATCAATAGACTGTTCGCACTCCCCTGTCAAGTCGTTCTTTAATCAAAGCCTGCCCCTCTTGTTTGTTATCCCAAGTAAAATGGTACCCGCTGAACCCTAGATCAATGCCTCTTGTATTTTGCATCAGCTCTCTCAAGTAAAGTTTTTTCCACCATATTCCCCAGCCTCCAATTTTTTCATTCTCTGAGACTATTTCGTTCAAATCGCCCACTAAAAGCCAACGGCCCTGTAGGATGTTAATAAGAGCCTCCAAGTTTTCCCAAAAAACTTTTTTCTCTGCCAGGTAAGAAGTTCCATGGCAAACAATAATGTTTCCAATTTTCGAGCCTTGGTAATCCATTACCGAGCACTGAATTACTCTTTCTGAATTCCAACAATGCTCGATATTTACTTCCTCATTCCACATAATAATCATTCCCCCTGCTCTTCCAACCGGCTCCACCATAAGGAAGTGACAAAATCCCAGCTTATCACCTATCTTCTCCTTCCGGTATAGAAAATTTGGGTTGTTTGTTTTCACCATCCGGTATAGAAAATTTACAGTATCAGAGTTACCAATACCCTTACAGTTCCACTAGAGAATCTTCAACTCTGCATGGGGGGCTTGAGAAGGCCCGCCTCCCCGGCCTATGGAAAATCCAGATTCGTTCATGAAGATGAAGCTCCATCCATTCCTCTTTTCCTCCGTTCCTTGATACGAATCTACCATGGCCTCTGAGACTGTTCTTTGGATTCCTTTTTCTATGACCTTGGACTGGCCTAATTTCTGATCCTTGTGCTCCCGTTGTTTCGGTCTTCAATGCTTTCAGAAGTGCTTCTTGTAGTTGTCCCCCTTGATAAAACAAGCTGCGATAGTAACTCCCCATGTTCCTCAATCCCCACAGTAATATTATCTTCTAAATGAGAGCTCCTATTTGAAAGGTCTTCCCCATAACAAGGAGTTGCATGGAAGGCCTCACATATTTGTTGCTCAATCTGAAATGGCCCACTATCATCTGAAGAAACTACTTCACAAGCAAGCATTTTGGGCCCTGGGTTCAACTCCATAAAAGCCATTCTCTTCTTACAAACCTCCACCATCTCATTTTTCTGATTTGCTTCTTGGGCCTATGAAAATGTCCTCCTACCAAGCCCAATATATGAGAGAAACTCAGGGTCCAGCCCATCCAAAGCTCTCATTTCATGTCATTTCTCAGCCTTAAATTCCAGCAGAACATTCAATGCCCAACCCGCCAACTGACCTAGACTGAAATCTGCATCTCTGAGGTGTTCCATCACTGCCGATTGCAAAGAGCTGGTGCCTTCTTCTTGTAGCTTCAAAGTCAAGTCTAGGGCATTAAGCTGAGTGCACAACCTCCTAGCATTCCCATACTCAGCTAGCCCACACCTTTCACTGTCTTACCTAGTGCTGCTTTTATATTCCCCATGTGTCAGAAGCTTGCTTTTGGAGATTCATCTTCCTTTCCTTTCCGGCTCCTCTTCTCTGATCATCTTCCTCTAGGATGTTGATGAACAGCAAACCACTGTTGTTGTTTGCTCTAAGCCAAGGTCCAAAAAGCTTAGTTGAAATCCCGTTTGGAGTGGTGACTATCACCGGGTTCTTCTCTTGGCATCTACCGGTCACATGGTCCAGCCTTCCACACAAGTAGTAGAAATCTAAGAGCCGTTCTAGCTTAAACTATATCCACACATCATTTTTGTTGATCTTGTCAAGAAAGGTCTTGTTTTTTCTTCATCTTTGCTTTTCCTGATCTGGGTATTTCTTAGCTTTTTGTTTTTCGTTGTTGGTATGTTTAGTTTGTGAAGTTCTGGTTGTAGCACAACTTGGATTCTTGGGAATCAGGCTTTTCTATATACTATAAAATAATTTAGATGGAAAAAAATATATAAAATATTTATTTGAAAATGGCGTCTCCCGGACTTGAACTGTAGAGCTTCAGGGAGCGTTTGTTTCACCGGATAAGGGACCTGATTGGATTTAGAAATTCGGTCTCCTCCCTTAATCCGGTGTTTGGTGATGGCATCGGAATCGGATTAGAAATCGAATTCTAAATCCAATCCGGTGCATCTAGTTGTTTTCTAATCCTGGGGTGAGGCGCGAGATTGTAAGACCCGGACTCGAATTTCCTCTCCCCTCCGTGACTTGTCTTCTCCTTCCTTCTGCAAATAGGTTTCCCTCAAAAAATGCATTTAAACTGAATATGTTGTTCCTCTTCTCCCTTCGGCTTCTCCCTCACTGTGTCTCCCTCAACCGATACTCCAGTTGTTCTTCTCTGCTGTTCCTCTTCTCATTGTTCTTCTATTCCTAATCTGGTGCTAGAAACCGATGGAACTATGTCGCTCAAGAATTTTCGTCGGATCTCTCTGGTTGTACAGACTCACTCAAACAGGTAAAGAACGTATAGGGTTTTGGCTGGACTAGCAAATGTTCTGTTCTGCCCCACGATGGTTGAAATATCATATATATGGTGGGGGTGGGTTGCTTGTTAGTTTTTGTTTTCTGGTTGTTTTCAACCGAAAGGTTAATTTCTAGTTCTTATTCCATTTGCCGCTAGTAATTTTAGATTCTTTTCAAATCGAAGCTAGCAAATTTTTTAATAGATTTCTACATAACATAAATCGCTTCAATTGCTAAAAACTTGCAGGTTTATCTCACTTTGTGTTGTACTTTAGTTGCATCAGCTGTTGGGGCTTACTTGCATCTTCTTTGGAACATTGTCAGCCTACTTACATCCATTGGCAATCTAGGATGTATTTTGTGGTTACTCTCCTCCCCAACTTATGAAGATGTATTATCTATAACTTATATTCTCTAGCTTCCTCTGTTTTGTTCATGTCCAGTTTGAATATTCTCATAATTTTGTTTCTTTTGAGCAGCAAAAAAGGGTTGCAGTGTTGATGGCTTCTACTATCTTTCAAGGGGCTTTTGTTGGTCCTCTTATTCAATTGGCCATTAAGATGGACCCGAGGTATTTTTTCAATAACTGTATAATAGTTTTAGATTTGCAAATCTGGAAGTTGGATATAATTTGTACTGGTTGATGGTTTCATATACATCATTTTTAGCATCAGGTATATTAGTTTGTTATATTTCAAGAATGATGGTTTGGTTAATTTTCCATCCATGATGCACTATTGTATATTTCAAGAAT
The DNA here is from genome assembly GCA_003254975.1 of Ochetophila trinervis. NCBI lineage: Eukaryota > Viridiplantae > Streptophyta > Magnoliopsida > Rosales > Rhamnaceae > Ochetophila > Ochetophila trinervis. The sequence continues at coordinate 18,503 of QANX01006985.1, read as the reverse complement.
TTTTATTTTTATTTTTTATTTTTAGAAAAATTTAATTATATTATGCAATGTTATTTTGTGCTATGCTATATACTAAAATATTTTATCAATGCCTTTGCAGGAAAAACAATTGTCATTGTATCATTGGCTGCTCTAATATGTTTTCTGTCATTATAGAGACAGAGGCAGAGAGAGGAAAGGTGTTGGTGTACTGCTATAGTTCAATTTTACCCTTTTATATGAATTTATCAGTTTCTTTTTACCAAAGTACTCTTAAACTTTACAATATGTCATCTTCCTTTGCTTAGCTACTTGGAGCCCTCTTTCATGAAGCCAGACATTCTGATGTTTTGTGTGTGCTTCAAACTTTGTTCTTGTTGTAACTGACTGTATGTTCCAAGAAGTATACCTTCTTCTGTAAAACTATATATGGGAGCATGACAACAAGAAAAAAATTAGTTTCTATTAGTCAAGCATTAAATAAAACATGTGAAAATGATAGGTCAAAGTCAATGTGATGGTTAGACTCAACATATAAAAGGAGTTACAATTGGTCTCCTCTTTCATGTACACTTTTGCTTTAGAATATAATTTTTTTTACATGTATCTAAACATTTGGGAGGTGATCAAATTTTAATTGTCACGAGTTCGTAATTGTATGAGCTTGTCCTATTAACAGCTCCAGTTTGAACTTTTTCTTTTTTCTCTCAGAACTTAACAAACATATGCATTTATGCTTTTGGATGCTTACTTATTTGGCCTTATTGATGAAGATATTAAAAGCATTCAGCCAGGAAACTTTGAAAGGCATTGGGGTTTATTCTACTTTGATGGAACAGCTAAGTATCAGCTTAACCTTGGGGTTTTTTTTTTTTTTTCATTTTGTATATTGAAATTTATATAAACAGAAAGTTAATTTGAGTATAATGTATTCAAACATAGAAGTTTAGCTACCAAGTGCAGACTTTCTATTGAAGACGTAAATGTTTGTAATATTCACAGCATGCAACAGTAAATTGGATCAGCCTATGAGATATCAATTTGGATTTAAAAATATTTGTGCATTCAATTTTATAATAATCCTGGTATGGGTATAAAAAAAATAAAAAACTAGTTACATATTTGTATTAAATTATGTTTAATTATTTTCTAAATGACATAATATTATGTTTTATTAAATTTATAATTAGAAATATATTACAATATATTTTATATATCATGTTTATTTAAATTAATAATTAAAATTACATTTTATAATATAATTTATAAAATATAAAGTATATTATTAAATTGAAATATAATCCAGTCCAGTCCGAGATTGCACCAAACACAATATATCAAATATTGTCATCTAATCCGAGATTGCACCAAACACAGGACAAGATTTGAGAAATCCAATCCTGCTATATGCAATCCGATCCAATCCTGCAAGTTATATCTGATCCGATCCGATCCTGCGTATCAAATGCACCCTCAATGTGTTAGACTGACGTGATAACCAACTACACAACAACACTAATGTTACATTAAATTTCATTTCTATTATTTATCAGTGTTTAATTTATAATTTAACTACCCTTCAAAGCAAAAAATATAGTTTTTCGGGTAATTTCAATGCACTTAATTAATTGGTGAATTAGTGATTTCTTCCAAATCTGGTTGAAACCAGAATTTGAAAATGTATTCTAAATAATTTTAACTACTAGACCAAACAAATAATTGGTAACAATTGTAATTGAGAAAATTCACCTATGGTTTTATTTCACCAAAACTCCCTTTAATCAAAAACACGAAAATTATGGTAGGTACAGTAAGAGTTTTGGCTCTGAAAATAACATTTTCAAAATTTCTCTTTTTTACCCAATAGAATTAACTTTACAAAGAATAAAGCATTTTTTTAATTGAAACTCACAATTTTATATTTTATAACCTTTCTTAAATTGTCTAAACAACAAACATTTCCTTAAAATGATGGATTTTCACCACATTTTCCCAACTTCACTTGCATAAACATTCATTAAGTTTTAAAACTTCCAAGACACAAAATATATCTTATATAATCATAATATTCTTGACATTTCCAAGTACTTTAAAGGTAGAACATCAGTTAGCTAAATTAGATTAAAAAGAAAATTAAACAAAACACTTTAAAATTAACAAAAACATCAATATCTGTAACCCACTGGCTTTTTGAACTGACTGAATTTGATTCTTTTTCTTATTAAAAATATAGTTCACAACCATATTTGATCACTCACATCTGAATCTCTCATACTGTGTTATTTATCATTACAAAAGAATCAAAACACAAAATAGTGTATGTATAATGGGTATACATATGCACATGACAGTACATAGCTCTTGAAAATAAAACACAGAGCTTCAGAGGGTAAAGGGCATTACAATTACTGTAACAAAAACATGAACTTACACCCAATATGTATATGTGTATATATATGTACAAAAAATAAAGACTCAAATTTTTGGCAAAATGTTTTTACCATACATAATCTCTTTTCCTTTTGCATACCGTTTCTACATAGTCAAATTGCTTACAACTCTTGCATTGCACATTTGGCCTAAACCAATAATACTTTGATGTATGACCCTCCTTTTTACAGTGAAAACAAGGGCCATGTCTCCTCCTGTCTCCTTCTTTATTGAAACTCTCCTTGCCCATTTTTATTCTCTGAACAGGTTCTCCTTTTGCTTTGCAAACAAAGCACCCTCCATAGTTTCTTCTTGTCTAAAAGTCATCCTCTGCTCAGTAGCTTGTAATGCATTGATGAGCTCCGAGAGAGAAATCTCATTAAGGTCTCTCGATTCCTCCAAGGATGAAATCTTTGCCTCAAACCTTTCAGGTAAGCTCACCAATACCTTCTCAACAACCTTTTTGTCTGGCAGCTCCTCTCCAAGCACTCTAATCTGGTTTACAACCTTTAGAACTCTATCTGTAAACTCCTTCACTAGATCACTTTCTTTCATTTTTAAAGTCTCGAACTCTCTCCTTAAGTTCAAGACTTGCATTTGCCTTGTTCTTGCACTTCCTTAGAACTCTTCTTTGAGCTTATTCCAAGCCTCTTTTTTTGTAGAACAGTCCATTATACTAGTAAAGATAGTGTCCGAGATAGAGGAATGAATGGTAACCAATGCCTTGAACTTCTTGGCAACCTCCTCACTGTGTTGTTTCATTTGAGCCACAGTGGGGTTTGCCCTCAATGGCTTTGGTTCCATTCCTCCTTCTGTGACCTCCCACAGGTCAAAAGCTTGCAAGTAGGCCTTCATTTTAAGTGTGTCACAGAATGTCCCTAGCCACCAAAATAAAGTCGTTTCGTAACTAAAGGCCAATTTATGCATTTGGGCCAATTTTCGTGACTAAATGTGTTACATTTAGTTACGAAACAATGAGTAACTAAACTTCGACATATTCGTGACTGAACTTTATGATTTCGTGGCTAAACATATTCAATCAGTTACAAGTGTTCCGCCACTCTTTCATAAATTTGTCACGAAATGTTTATCATTACTAATTTGCATTGTTTTTGTCACGAAGTTATTTCCATTACTAAATTCATTTAAATTAGGCACGAAAACATTCTTTATAACTTGTAAATTATATTAGCCACGGAAATTTTTTTATCACTAATTTTTAAAATCTACTTTAATTATACTTGTTATGATTTTTTCTTGCAGGAAGCTATATGAAGATATTATCCACACTTCAAAGATTATGTTGTTTGGTTTTATTGATCTACGTGTGCTGCAGAGTGTTGAACTTGATATTTTGGCTCGACGGTGGAAAGGTGATTATGACTTCAATAGGATATAGTTTATTCCATTTCATTGTCGGTACGATTTAATTATATGTATTATTATTACTTTCGTAAATATATACATAGTATATTTTATATTTTTAATATTGTATTTTATATTAGTGCTCATTGGACACTTGGTGTCCTGGATCCGTACGAGGGGTATGCTTGGTTTTTTTATTCCGCCAACACCAAAGCTCAAGATGAGTTCAAGCAATGATTAAATAAGTAAGTTAATTTATAAAATAAGTAAGTCAACTTTTGTGATTAAATTTGTTTTTAACTATTTTTCAATTTATAAAATGATACATATATAAAGCTTGGACATTATGGAATGAGCCAAATGTGCAAAGGTCGAAGCATAAAACATTGATTTGGCGAGGCAGAAATGTAAAATATATTAATTATTTATTTCATTAGTGTTAAAGTGTTAGAAATTGCGTATATTAATATTTTAATTTAATTTTTGTAGGAACAACTTACACATCATGAGTGTGCATATTATGTATGCATGATGACGAGAAAATAGTAAACATCAATCCATCCGCACCACAGTTGCAGTTACATTCTACTGTAAGAATAATTTTAGTATTATTTTAAATTTATATATAATATTATGTTTAAAATATATGTTTACTAATGCATTAATATTATTTGTTAGATTTTTATGTACAATTTAAAAATTGTGTTTAGGTACAAGACTTTGTGATAAATTTAGAGAGAAATGAGCTGCATATTTTCTTGAAGGAATTCCTAATCCTTCAAAAAATTTAGATGATTACGAGTAGTTAAATAAATGTATGACACAATTTGTTTGGTTTATTTAATAATGTTATTTTAATTAGAATTGTTTACAATTTTGTATAATTTAATGTAAATAAATTTACTAATGTATATATTTTTTTTATTAGTGATTTTATTTTGCAATTGAAAACATATTTTTAAATTAATTTTTTTTAAAAATAAATTTATTTAATATATCAAAGCTTCTGGGAAAATTAAAAAGAAATTAGAATATTAAATACGGCGGGCTAAAATTAAACCAACAGATTTACTGAAAGTCGAATTAAAAAAAAAAAAAAGACACTATAAACTACGCACACAAGCCATCAATGGTCAATTCCACCACCATTAGTCACATAAATCATCCATTAATTTCTGCTCTCTCTTTTCTTTTCCTTCATTGACGTGCATACAGCTCCAAAGTCTTCCTTCTTATTTTCTTCTATAGCTATATATATCATTATTATTGTTACCATATATAAAAACAAACTCTACGACTGTTATATAACACAGGAGAGATCAGAATAGCCAAGGAGAGTTTAATAATATTGGTGGTTGCGATTAATGTTGTAGTGATTGGTCTAGTTTTCTACATCGTTAGAAATAATTTTGTCTTTGAAGAAGATTGGATATTGGCCAAATTTCTTGGCATGTTTTCTTTTCAGTTTCTCAAGGAAAATCCACTATTTCTTCCCTCTAATTCTTTTGAGTAAATTCCCTACTACATATCCATTAATTTTCCTCAGACTAAAAACATTGTTAATTTTAAAGCAGTTAAATTTTTCTCTCTCACTTTCATCGATTGAAGATATTGGGAGCTTTTGAGGGGTACAAGTTTGTGCAAGGACATCTAGGAATGAGGCTCATGGTTTGCATTTGGTTTCATTCCGGTATCATCCACTTTCTTGCAAACATGTTAAAATTGGTCTATATTAGGATCAAATTTCAGAAGCAATTTGGATTTGGTATAATTTCTATCCCCATGAATATATCATTTTGTTTTTTCTCCAGTAATGCTAGAGATTAATTTATACTAAATTGTTTACCAAAACCTAATGGCTTAGGGTCCATTTGTTGACGCATTTAATTTTTATTTTTGGTTTTTGATTTTGATTTTTGATTTTTGGTTTATGATTTATAGTTTTTGTTTATGGTTTTTGGTTTATGTTTTTGCTAAAAAAAAAAAATTGAAAAACAACAACCATTTTTTGATTTTTTTTATGAAGAAAACAAAAACTTGTTTTTGGTAACTATTTTTGTTTTAATTAAATTTTTGTATTTTTTTAAAAAACTTTACTAATTAATCTAAACAAATTCATATTCGATTAATGTCGAACACTGAATCTTAGCCATTTAGGGATCCCGATTCTGGATAGTCCGGGGTCCTAGCCCTAACCAGACGGTCCAAGGTCTTGGTCCCTATTGGGCAATCCCGGGTTTAAGCCCCAACCAAGCAGTCCTAGGTACCAGCCCGGGCCGGACTGTCCAGACCGGGCTGTCCCAGGTAGTCTCAGATTTTGGCCCATACCGGGCTGTCCTGGATTCCGGCCTGACCACCAGTCCCGAGTTCCAGCCTTGACTTGGAAATCCCAGTAGTCCCAGGTATCGGCCCCGACCGGGCAATCCCGGGCTCCAACCTCAACCAAGCAATCCTGGGCTCTAGCCTTGACTAGGTGGTCACAGGTTCTGGCCCTATTCGAGCAGTTCGTGGTCACGGCCAAATCTAGACAGTTCCAATTTTCCAAACCCGTCCAGGTGCTCCCGAGTTCCAGGCCCAATGAAAGTTCTCAAGTTCCTGCTACGATTGGTGCTCCCAGGTTACGGCCTCTACGACCACTCTCTGGTTCCAGCTTCGACTAGGTAGTCTCGGGCTCCGCTCCCGACAAGCGCTCCCGAGTGTCGGCCTTGAGTAGGCAGTCCTGGGTTTCAGCCCCGACCAAGCTTCCTAGGTACTGGCCCTATTAAGGCATTTCTGAGTTTTGACCCTGACTGAGCAGTCCCGAGCTTCTGCTCTGGCTCCATTGGTGCAGTTTTGGATTCCGGCTATGACCAAGCCATCCTAATTTTGTAGCCCCGACCAAGTTGTCTGTGGTCCTGGCCATGTCAGGTCGATCCATGGTCCCAGCCAGTTTGTGGTCCATACCCCGACAGGTGGTTCTGGGTACCAGACCCGTCCTTGTGGTCTTAGACTCCTCCTAAATCTGGACAATCTCGTGTTCCGAACCTGTATAAATGGTCTCAAGTTCAAGCGTAGTTCAAGTTGTCTTGTATCATGATATTATCAAGGACAAAAAAAAATGAAAACTAAAAATGAAAATAACTTTTTTACGTATTTTTTTTAAAGAAAAGTGAAAATGGTTTGTTTGTTTTTTAAATAAAAATGGTTATCAAACGCTTTTTTATTTTTTAGTTTTTTCAAAAAAATAAATGAAAATGGTTATCAAACGTATTTTCATTTTTGGTTTTCAAAAAATTCAAAAGTAAAAAATAAATGAGTTACCAAACGACATCTTAGTAACTAATGTGGTAATTCATAATTGGTTTTGTAATTAGGTTTTACTTATCCGGAAAAAATGAATTTTTCAACCACTAATATATAGTCATATCTATTACTTTGTAAATATATTTGGTGCCCATTTTGGTTCCACTAGCACTAATCTATTTTTTGGGTGCAAATATCACTGATAATATTTGATGAGGTGTGTTTTTGGCAGCAGGGATAATCTACCAATTATCTGGAATTTGTTGGAGCATATTGTTTTTTGATCTTATCCGTCAACGCAATTTCTCTATTATTGCTTTTAGAGCTATGTTTGGACTTTTTTAAGAAATGTTATGTTTACTAACCATACTATTTAGAACATTTCCAATGGGATGTGGATTGCTAAAATTAACATGCCAAATAAGTATATATAAACATTATATTAATTAAAAAATACGCACTAATGGTAATGTGTATAATGAATGTCGAGCTAACGTGCCCTTGACAGGTAAATGTCTACATTCTATTAGACATTGTCAAATTTCCAAAAAAATAAAATTTTTCTTAAAAATCTAATTTGTTCAAAAACTAAAAATACTTAATAAAATATATAATTAATTAATAATTGTAAATAATCTTTGTACACATTATCATTGTAAAAGAAGTTTTGAATTGATTGTGCATTTATGCCATATAAATTTAAACAATGTTTATTTATATATCATATATATAGCCATCCACTCTTCTGTATACTATAAAATAATTTAGATGGCAAAAATATAAAATATTTATTAGAAAATGGTGTCGCTCGGACTTTAACCAGAAACCTTCAATGTGTTAGACTGACGTGATAACCAACTACACCACGACACCTATGACATTAGATTTCATTTTTATTATTTATCGGAGTTTAATTTATAATTTAACTAGCTTTCAAAACAAATAATATTTTTTTTGGGTAATTTCAATGCAAATAAATAATTGGTGAGAATTGGAGATTTCTTCCAAATTTGGTTGAAGTAAGAATTTGAAAATGTATTCTTAATAACTTTAACTACTAAGCCAAACAAATAATTGGTAATAATTGTAATTGATCAAATTCACCTATGGTTTTATGTCACCAAAACTCCCTTTAATCAAAAATATTTTGAGATGCTATTTTGAATTTAATCTCAACTTTAGTAATTTACCATATAGACACGAAAATTATGGGAGGTACAATAAAAGTTTTGGCTGCGAAAATAATATTTTTAATGTTTCTCTTTTTTACCCAACAGAAAAATCAATAGAATTATACTACAAGATGATAAAAAAAATGAATGAGTTGGTAATTACTATCAGTGTAAATTTAGATAAAATAAAAAATGAGTGGTAATTTGGATTCGTGCAACATTGAGTTCTGTGAATGGTAATTTGCCTCTTCTGCTTTTATTATGAACTTTGTTTTTTTAGTGTCGCTATCGTTTACTTTTCTTTTCTTTTTTCTTTTTTCCTTTTTCCTTTTTTTTCTCTCTTAATCTTGGGTTAGAGAGTTGAAGTATAGATTTATACACGAGGAATTAATAGGCATTGTCATTTGTCCCTGGGTTGTACAGGTGGAGACTTTTGTACATCTGCATATTAAAATGCAATTAATTAAACGAAACTTATGAGTATATTCTTTTATTATTTGTGTATTTATTAAAAATTCAGAAAATAAAAAACTTCACAAATTTAAAGGCAGGGCAATTAGTGATCAAGATAAAGCACAAATAACGCTTGGATGACAGTGAATCATAATGTGCAACATATATGGAAAACTTTATGTTCAACTTTTAAAAGTTTGAGCTTTTGAAAATAGTAGCACCGGATTGGTATTACAAAGCCTAAAAAGAATTTTCAAGAACAAAACAACTTCATATAAGTCTTTTTGAGTTTTAACAACAGCTCCTTCATAATAATGCAATATTAAATCAATTACTATTTTATTTGACAGCGTTACTCGAAGAACAAGTTATATTTTTGGTCAGTGATTGAATAAATATACAGTACCCAGTCATACATGCACGAGTCGTCAATGGTCAAGTCCACCGCTTTAACATAAACTATCCATTCTTTTTCTTTTTTTTCTTCTTTTTCTTTTTTTTCTTACATTAACTTGCATATAACTCCAAAATCTTCCTTCTTATTTTCCTATATAACTATATATTATTATTTCCAAACATAAAAGCAAACTCTTAAGACTATTAATGTAACATAGGAGAGATCATAATAGCCATGGAAACCTCAGAGCAAAGATGGAGTTTAGTAACATGGGTGTGGTTGCCATTAGTGATTGGTATAGTTTTCTACTTCATTAGTAATAATTTTGGCTTTAAAGAAGATTGGATATTGGCCAAGTTTCTTGGCCTGTTTTCCATTAATTTTTGGTCATGGAATGGCATTTTGAATTTAATCCCAACTTTAGTTCTTTACCATCTAAAAACACTAGAATTATGGCATATATTTACAATATATATTTGCAGTAAAAAAAAATTTCAAGCCTTTTTTTTCCGATAGAACTAATTATTGAAATGTAGCAATTTTGCCACATACAAAATGAAGCATGTCAGAAAGGCTAAGGTAGTAATGTTCGAGACAAATATCTGAGCCCATAAATGCTGAGGCAACAATGTCCGAGACAAATATCTGAGCCAAGAAATACTGACGTAACAATGTACGAGACAAGTGTCTAAGCCAAGAAATGTTGAGGCACTAATGTCCGAGACAAATGTCAGAGCCAAGAAATGTTGACGCAACAATGTCTGAGACAACAACTTTTGAGAAAACAACGTCTGAGACAAGAAAGGTTGAACATGTTCGAGGCTTATATGTCTGAGGATATGTGTCAGGATGAAGTGTCCAAGTATAAAATGTTCGAAGCTTAGACTGAAGTGTCCAAGGTAATATTCATGTCTCAGAAGTCTTTCTCTAAAAAATGGATGAGACGTACTCACAGAGCATCCGACGCCTTAGCTAACGTTCACACTCAGGTCTGTGTCTAGGCAAATTATCACGCAAAATAAGACACCTACTTTACCTCTTTGTGTAAGGCAGAAACGTGCAGCAGAAGAAATGTCAAATAGTAGGTAGGTTGATTTTATCGATATGGATGTCAAATATATTGTATTTTGGTTAAATGTAATATCTCTATAAATACTATGAAACGATTAATGAATAATTAGGCTGAATAGTTTTCTTGAATGTTGAAGTTCTCCTCCTCCACCTCTTCTATCTCGGTTACAATCCAAAATTTCCAAAATATCTGTGTTTTCTCTTTTGTTCTTTCTTAAGAAAAACAATATCAAACTTCCGCATACACTAAACCAAAACTATCAAGCTAAAGATCAAAGAGAAACTAACACTTCTCTTTCATAGATTCTTGGTCCAAACATCAAAAACTCAACATTAACTTTACAAAGAATATGCACCCTTTTTTTATTGAAAAAAACAATTTAAGAATAAGCATGAATTTCTTAAATTGTCTAAACAACTAAATTTTCATTTTTTTTCTTTTATATTGGGGGTGGGAGTAGGGGTGATAATTTGTGTTTGCAAGTAGTGTTCGTGCCAATATGTTTATGAATCGTGTCAAAATTTCTCAACCATAATCCATACATATTTAGTATTCGTGTTAAACAGGTTGATATGTTTAATTTATTTTAATAAATTAGTAAATGGTCCAATTGACCTATTTACATTATTCTATCTTGTAACTAGAGGAACTCCAAACTTAGCAGTTAACTTTTTCAGTATAAATGGTCTAGATGCTTATTCTGATTTAGATTGCTTTAAAAAGTCCAAAGGGACACATGATGCAACAACATAAATGAACAAATATATAGGAAAGATATAGAGGGAAGAGACCATGGGAAGAGTTTTGAAGTCTAACATAGAATATGATCTTTCTCTAACTTTACGTAGCTTGGGATCAATATTGAGAACTTAATATGATGAAAGGTAATTAATATACAAAAAAAATTAGTCTGTTTAAGTTTTAATTAACAAATAATTTGATTGGTCCACGATTCAGGAAAAAAAGAAAAAGAAAACGTTATAGTGCAGGGCCTATTAGTACACGAATCAAGATAAGGAACACTTGGTCTGTAGACAGTTGTTTGAATGAATGTAAAGAATGGTACAACAGATGATGAAAAGAGTGGTAGAATCCTTGAAATACATTTCCCATAAGCATACCATGTTTGCTTTAATATTGTCTTATTAGTATTAGGTTGTCTAGTACATAATTTCCAAAATTGCTTTGTACTTCTTTGTGAAATCAGTGCCCATATCAAAAGATGACAATGTATATTAATCACTATTTATTACAAAACTTATAGCCTACATGACAAGAGTTAAACTATAGTGAAACCCTTAGGCTGCGTTTATTTGACCGGATAAGGGAGGGGATTGGATTTCTAAATCTGGTCTCCTCCCTTATCCAGTGTTTGGTGGTGGCATCAGAACCGGATTAGAAAATCTGACAGGACCTGCCTCGGAAATCTCTCCGGATTATCCGGAGAGGCCCCGCCTGAGGAAGATTCCACTGGAACCCTACGGGGTGGTCGACAAAATCCTCTTCCAAAAGAGGGTTTATTACATAAATAAACGATAAAGAAGACTAAATATGTAGATAAGATATGCATTGCAACAACAATCTACTAGTCATACCAAAATAAATATTAAAACAGCTTAGGAAGTAGGTGGGAAAGTCAGAGCCACTAAATGAGATAGACAGGAAATATAAATAATACAAGTCCAAGAGTAAACAAAATAAAAGAAACAGAATCTACTACATAAATAATAAGCAGTAGCTGAAGCCGAGTGCGAATGCAATGCCGACGGTAGCTCACAAGAACCTGTAGCTAGAACCTAGGGAACGAAATTAAAATACAAAACGTGAGATATGAATATCTCCGTGAGTGCTCCTAGATAACTACAAAATATAATACAGCAAGTAAAATTCTTTACTCTCAAACCTCACGTCACTTTTTGAAAAGTTCCTCGTTTTGAAAATCATTTCACAAAACCCTTGCTTTTTATCCCCAAAATCATTAAATCAATATAACACAATTTAGGGGCAAAAAACATAATTTAACAACCACTTAAAAATCGCAGATCAATAGATGTAATTTCATAAAACATTTAAATTCATTTGTCAAACATAGTCTCATTAAATGCCAAGTAAATGGGCCACAACCCATAAACCAAATAACATGGGCTACAACCCGCAAATTCAAAACCAACAATCTAAAACCATAACTCAACAGTCATGTATCAAAACAGGTACCACACTATAGTATCGTGCCGTGTGACCCTCAGCGTCCTGATGGCGTCACAGGCGGGGCAGGGGAGTATAACTCATCACAATGAACCGGCATCCCAAATACGTCATGGCAAGATCTTCATCATCTCTCTCCCGACACGCATCCTCAACAGAGGATGGCATAGTATAATAATAATAATAATAATAATAATAATAATAATAATAGCGCGCATAATAATCATACATCTCAATCAACATCTCGAAACTGTGTAGTACTCCTCAAAATCATTTTTAAAATCATCCATCACCGGATATCATCAATTTTTCAAATCCTTTTATTTTTAAACAATTTTCCACAATCTTCTATTTTGGAAAATTTTACGAAAATAATCAAATATTTCGAATATCAGAAAATTGCCCTAAAAGTTCTTAAATTCCACAAAAGCCACAATTTTTCTTTAAAATTACCATTTTATACAAACTTGCGAAAATATCCAAAATTTCATAAATCACCAATAACCATTTAAAACACAAATCTCATATTTATCCCAAATAAATATGAGTTCTATTAAAATCACAAATGCATATATAGTCTTAAATCATCAACCATTTAAATCGGCATATAATATATTTAATAAGCATAATTTAAACGCACAAGAAAATCCAATCAAAACAAATCATATGCGATTCAATCATAATAGTATATAATCCCAAAACGTTTAGAAAATAAATGCACTCACTGATCCGAAGCGTGCTCCTGCTGGATCTCCGGTCTAGCCCTCGAACGTGCACGAACACCTAAAAAAAATTTACTGAAAATTCTTTTAATTACCGAAAACTAACCAAAGGCTCAGAGGAGTTCTCTTAGTCCCTAATTATAAGATTAAAATACTAATTACTAAAATTGCTCTTCAATTTCAGTAATTATGAAAGTGCCCTTAACGGAAAAATCCCCAAAATTTGAATTATTCCATTTCAAGTCTGATTTCTACAAACTTTATGGCGAAACGAAATTAAAGATGCAAGGAACAAGAATCTACCTTCAAATTGAAGATTCTTCGCAGCCAATGATCGAAATCGGTCCTGGAAAATCTGACCCCGGCCAAAATTGGTCGTTTCCGAATCTGACCAAAATTGGATCAAATTGATGGTACAGCAAGCTTGCCCACGACCCAAGGAACGCGTTGGGACGGGTGGTGAGCACCCACTCGCTGCCGTTTGCCTCGTCGAGGAGGATGAAGTTCCGAGCAAAGCTTGAGTCCGTTGGATGTGTTAACGGCGGATGACGTAGAAGGTAGACCTCGAGTTAGCTTCACCGGCACAAGGGGAAGCTTTCTGGATGGGTGGTGCACCACCACTCGCCGGTGGTGGAGCAGATCGACAATAGCACGTAGAGACAGAAGGCGGAGGCTCGTGGAATGATCGTCGGAGCTCGGCCAACTGCAGATCAAGTCGCCAGCGTGGTTTGAAGCTTGTGGTGGTGGCTGTGTCGTGCCACGCACCGAAAAATGGAGCAAATCTCGATGGAAGAGGTGGCTGTCCTGAGTGGTTTTTTTGAAACTTCGAGGCCGTTTTTCGATGTGCTCCGGCAGTTTTCCAGGATCAAACTTGGTACCAAAGTGTAGATTGTGACACCAGCTTTCTGATGGTACCAAGGACACGTCCTAACTCCACCGGACGAGGAAGATATGGCCTACCAAAGGTGGTATTGCTACAGTGCGAAATACCCCTCTCTCCCTCTCTCTCTCCCCCCGCTCCTCTCTCTCTCTCTAAATTCAAATTTTTGGTCGTCCAAAGAGGGTGAAACCCCTATTTAAAGACCCTCAACAATTATTGATACTTGAAAACAACCATAAAGTACCTTAATTTGAATTAAAGTGCCCAAAAAGTACTTTATGGTTGACCATAAATAAAAATCTATAACTCCGATTTGGGCGTGCTGACAGTCTACGGACTCGTGGCGACGTCCTCTACTCCAAGTAAAAACATGCCCGTATAAATAGTCAATATTAAGCCCCCAAATGGTCAACCTAGTCCAAATCACAAAGAAGAAGAGTAAGTAAAAATTTGGGTCATTACAAATCTGATTCTAAAACCAATCCGGTTACTTCAACTAATTTTTAATCCTAGAGAGACTAACAAGATTAGAAGACCTGGATTCAGATTTCATCCAAATCGCGATTTGGCTGCATCCAATCTTGCAAATCTCTCTGCTCCCTTCTCCTTCAAAGTTTTTGCTTCAATCTTCCGTGAATTGGGTTTTCATCTACTTCAATTTGGTTTTCAATCTTGCTTCAATCTTGCAAAATCTCAAATCTGCTTCAATTTTGTGCCGTCTCGTTCTGTTTTGTAGTATATTAATTAGTTGAGAGTTAGGTCTGATTTTTTGGGTTTTCCGTTTTTTATTGCAAATTTTTGGTTTTTTGGGTTTCCTGGAATTTTTGGTGTTGAAGATGTTACAGGCTTCCTTCCTTCTCTGCTACTACTCCTAATTTCAGTGCCTTTGTATTTCATTGAGTTCTCAGTGAGACTTTAGTGGTTATGATTATCATGTGATGCTCTGCCGTTTGGCTTTTCTCAAGAATTAATTTTTGCCTGATTCAAAACTGTTTTCTTCAAAGGATTGCTTTTTGATAGATTCTTTTTTTTTTTTGCCTTTATATATTTTTGCCAGAATAGTGCAAGTATGGAATCATTTTAAGCTCTTCTTTAATTACTCAGCTATGCATAGATCACAAATTACTCATTATACCTTGTACTTTCTTATGACGTTTCGCATTAGAATGCCTTTTTGTGACCTTTAAAAAAGGACCCCATAACTATTCCTTGGGAGACAATGCAAGATTACCTAGTAGATAGGCATGTTTGGTCATCCAAAGTTCCAAACCCTGTGATTTCATTGTGATGTTGCAATTTCATGTATTTGTAGATCAAAAGAGAACCTTCATTTGTTTGAACACCTACCAAGTAAATGATAAAAGTTCCAAAAGGACTATTACAATTCTCAATATAGATCCACTTTTTGAACTGACTGAATTTGATTCTTTTTCTTATTAAAAATGTAGTTCACAACCATATTTGATCACTCACATCTGAATCTCTCATACTGTTTTATTTATCATTACAAAAGAATCAAAACACAAAAAAGTGTATGTATAATGGGTATACATATGCACATGACAGTACATAGCTGTTGAAAAGAAAACTTAGAGCTTCAGAGGGTATAGGGCATTACAATTACTGTAACAAAAAAATGAACTTACACCCAATATGTATATGTGTATATATATGTACAAAAAATAAAGACTCAAATATTTGGCAAAATTTTTTTACCATACATGAACAGATTGTTCATGTGGAGCTGTAGAACTCATCAATCCAGAAGAGTTTGTACCACAGAAATTATGCAAAATCTTGATGAGCGAACGAGCTTTCTTGCCTGCATTAGAAGTTCCATATGTTATTACAGGATAAAGTAGAGCCACGAGTGACGAGTGCTTTGCTAAAACTGCAACAGTCTCTACACCTCCATTGATACACATAGATGTTAATCATTGTAGCATTCTGTAGAAACTATGGATGTAGAACATTAATACCATTTACTCATTTTTGGTATTTTTGGGATCCACTTGTTCATGTCTGTCTAGAATTTAAAAAGCCATCCACTTTGTTGAATTCTCACTGTTTCTAAGTTTATTATTGTCCTTTATATTTCTATGTGAACTTGAAATATTAGGTGTTCATTGGTAATCTACCAGTGGGATCTTGTACTCGATGACAACCAGAGTGGAAGCGAACCATCAAGATCAAAAGCTGTGGTCGATGGAGTTTTGCAAGAGATTCATAGAGAAAGTAGTGACAGAACATGGAGATGATGATGATGGCTCTTTGAGTTATTGACAAATATTTAGTAGTCATACTAATCCACTATTTCTCAAGGAAAATCCACTATTTCTTCCCTGAGTAAATTCCCTGCTACTAATCCATTAATTTTCCTCATACTAAAAGCATTGTTAATTTTTAAAGTAGTTAAATTTTTATCTCCTACTTTCATAGATTGAAGAAATTGGGAGCTTTAGAGTGGTACAAGTTTTTGCATGGACACCTAGGAATGAGACTCATCGTTTGCATTTGGTTTCATGCTGGTATCATCCACTTTCTTGCAAACATGTTAAAATTGGTCTATCTTAGGATCCAATTTCAGAAGCAATTTGGATTTGGTATATTTTCTCTCCCCATCAATATATCATTTTGTTTTTTCCAGTAATGCTAGAGATTTATACTAAATTGTTTACCAAAATCAAATGGCCTAGTAAATAATGTGGTAATTTATAATTGGTTTTGTTATTGGGTTTTTACTTATCCATTAAATATGAATTTTTCAACCACTAATATATAGTCATATCTATCATCAGCTTGTAAATATATTTGGTGCCCCTAACACTAATCTATTTTTTGGGTGCAAATATCGCTGATAATATATAGTCATATCTATCATCAGATATAGCTTTTAACTTATTTGTTTCTGCTTCTTCTTTTTTTTTGATCGTTGGGTGGAACAGAACTTAGTTTGTTGCAGCTCAATGCTTGGGAATCAGGCTCTTCTATATACTATAAAATAATTTAGATGGAAAAAAATATAAAATATTTATTTGAAAATGGCGTCGCCCGGACTTGAACGGGAGACCTGTGTGTTAGATTAACGTGGTAAACAACTACACCACGACACCAATGTTCCATTAAATTTCATTTTTATTATTTGTAAGTTCTAAATTTATAATTTAACTAGCCTTCAAAGAAATAATATATTTTTTTGGGTAATTTCAATGCATTTAAATAATTGGTGAATTAGAGAGATTTCTTCCAAATCTGGTTGAAACCAGAATTTGAAAATGTATTCTAAATAATTTTAACTTCTGGACCAAACAAATAATTGGTAACAATTATAATTGATCAAATTCATCTATGGTTTTATTTCATCAAAACTCCCTTTAATCAAAAACATTTTGAGATGCAATTTTGAATTTAATCCCAACTTTAGTAATTTACCATATATAGACACGAAAATTATGGTAGGTACAGTAAGAGTTTTGGCTGTGAAAATAACATTTTCAAAATTTATCATTTTTACCCAATATAATTAACTTTACAAAGAATAAAGCATTATTTTAATTGAAACTTACAATTTATATTTTATAACCTTTCTTAAATTGTCTAAACAACAAACATTTCCTTGATGGATCTTCACCACATTTTCCCAACTTTACTTGCATAAACATTCATTAAGTTTTAAAACTTGCAAGACACGAAATATATCTTATATAATCATAATATTCTTGACATTTCCAAGTACTTTAAACATAGAACATCAGTTAGCTAAATTAGATTAAAAAAAATTAAACAAAACACTTTAAAATTAACAAAAATATCAATATATGTAACCCACAGGCATACCCAGCTGGTCCAAATGACCAGATCCAGTATAGGCTTTGCTTGTAAAGTTTGCACGCAAGACAGAGATCCTCTGTGCACTTGACCTCGTTTCACCAAATGCATTAATAGAATACCTCTTTGTGGAACTAGATCTCTCATATTGAGGCCTCTGCTTTGGAGCACTGAATTTTTGCAGTACTTAAATTTTTCTACTACTTTCACATATTGATGAAATTGAGAGCAAGCTCTAGAGTGGTACAAGTTTGTACAAGGCATCTAGAAATAGAATAGAGACTCATCGCTTAGGGCTCATTTAATTTGTACGCACAATTGTAAATTAGACTATAAAAGAATATTACCATTCGGAACATAAGATTTTAGTTCTTTGGGGTCGCGCACTAACCTTTTGGATCTCTCTCAAAAGTGTTAGTTAAATTGCTTTTGAGATCATAATATCACCTTTATAAACCACATTAGAACATAGTCTATGACCTTTGATACTTTAGATTAACCTGCCAAATTTACATGAGTCATCAGAGTATACCTGGGGGCTAGGTCCAGGTGCCGCTCAGTTGGCCCATGGTTCCAGTGTTGTTTCGGAGATTCGAGTCTTTGCACCACCCAAGTGTTCTTATGCCCCGGCGTCATCAAGGCAATCTGGTGTCCCAACACTATCTGGGCAGTCTAAAATCTTAGTATCGTCCGAGTAGTCACAAATTTTTGTGCAACT
>QANX01006983.1:0-10287 GCA_003254975.1 Ochetophila trinervis | reverse complement strand
GGTTAATCGGTTGGGCTTAGACTTTTATTTAATTTTTTATACTTTTTAAAATTTAATTTTTAAGACTTTTTACTTTGAATTTTTGACATTTGAACTATTTTTTGTGCCAAAAACTTGTTGAGTTTAAACTTTGATTAAAAAATTTCTGTTTTTTTTTGGTTGAAAATGTAATACATCAATAATTAAAAAACATTACGCTTATTTAAAAAATGATTGGGAGAGAGAGTTTGGAAATATAGATAATGTCCTAAATTTTATTTAAAAAATAATTGAATGCATATAGATTTACAGTAAAATTGTGAATCTACCAATAAAAATAAGTCATATAATAAAAAAAAATATTTTTTTAAAAATTAAAAGGTAATTGGATTGGTTTGGATCGGTTGTATCGGTTTTTTACCTTAGCAACCGAACCAAACCAATCTAATGATCAGTTTTGATTTTTCAAGACCGATCCAATCTAATAACACTAAAATAATTGATCCAAACAAATTGGATTGTATCGATTGGTTTGTTTTTTTGTACACTCCTACATACATACATGTATAATATATATAAAACACATACATATGATCATCACCACTCAATATATATATATAGCAACATAAATAATTATTTATTAGCTACAACATTTTGATGCATAATAATATCCATGCATTTTATTTTTAATTTATAGCCAAACCAGAAGCTGCTAGCTACAACATGTTTATGCATAATAATATCCATCATATCACCAAGAAAAAATAAGGTAAACAAAAGGGGAAAAAAAAAAAAAAGATATTGGTTTAATTATAATTAGGACCACACGGATAAGAGCAATATATTTGAGTCAGCCTTAAATCAAATTTTGGGAAAAAAAAAATTAATTTCTGATCTTTATATAAGTTGAAACATAATAAAACTATATTCAAATGAAAAAAAAAATGAAAGGTCAGAATTTACTTGATTTTAAAAAGGCTCAATATATAGATCAATGCCAAAATACTAAAGGATATTGAGTTCCAGATAAGTATAGCAAATAATGGAAAATATATATTTGGATAAAAATCCTTCTTTTTTTTTCATTTTTTTTTTCATTTCTTGTGATGATCTGGAACTCTAAATAGTGCCGCAATCATAAAACAACGACGTTTTACTTTTTTTATTTTTTATTTATTTATTTATTTGTAATAGTTTACTTTTTCCTGTTTCTGAATCTGTTGGTTTTTTTTTTTTGGTGAACTCTGAATATGTTAGTTCATGACATATGCGTACATATTTCTTTTTATGAGATTTAAGTAAAGATATTCTCCGCCCCATGTAATAAATAAATCACAAAAATTAATTAATCATCTTTTGAATAATTTGTCGGTATAAAATTGTCATATATATGTGTGTGTGTGTGTGTGTGTGAGAGAGAGAGAGAGAGAGAGAGAGATTTGGGAATGATATGAGTATTTATAGATAGATGCACGTGATACTAATACTACGATCTTTATGAAAATTGGTTAGTAGAAAATAGGGGATTGACTCCAGTCAAATCCACGAGGGGTCTCTATCATGAAATCCCTGGTGAAATGCAACCGATAACACATAATTCCAATCAAAGTTTTATAAAAAAAAAATTAAAATTGTTCATTTACGAATTTATTATGAATACCCAAGTATACTCTCAAAATATTTGCCTAATCATCTGCCCTAATTTCAAAATCTAAAATTTCAGAAATTAAAAGTCTCGATCTTCTATTCCTTCTGCCCTTCCCCATTCTTCTTCCTCCCTCTGCATCCGTGATGTTCTTCTCCGCTTCCAAAAGGTAACGTCGTCGTTTCTCCTCTCCCGTCTAAGCACGTACGAGTTTGCTCCTAGAGGTCGCCATTCCTCCGCTGGTCTCGAACAAATCGCAAGGTTGCTCCTAAAGTCTTGTTTTGCTAAGGTAATTTGTCCTCCCTTTGCCCCTCCCCGTTCTTCTTCCTCTCTTTGCATCCGTAATTTTTGGTTTTTTTTTTTGCAGCGATTCCTTCAAAATCAGGAACACACAGGTTTTTTTTCCAGTTCTTATATTTCAAAAATAGCTTACATATTTTTCATCGTTTTTCAATTTTTTAAAATGAAAAACCCTAATATTCTTGCTCAAATAATTATTTATTAGAATTTTACATTTTTTTTTCATTTCGTAGTTACTACTCTTCATTTGTCTTTTTTTTTTTTTTTTTTTTTTTTTTTGTGTTTGGGCTATCACTTGGCTAGGAATCAAATTCTCATTTCGGTAGATTTGATTGAGAGTTAAACTTAAATGGATTTTAAAAGAATCTATGATTTATGATTTTGAAACAATTCATAGATTTCAATTAAATTTATAACTTTATATTGATTTTGTAAAAATCGTAAATAGAGTTTGATAGATTTTAATGGACTTCTTATTGTTTTTTTATCCATTTTTTTATTAACAATTTTAATTGAATATCCCAATAGTCCTCTTTCTTGTTTTGTATTTTGTATTTTTTTTGAGTTTGTCTTCTTCGTTTGCTATTGTTTCCTACTTTTTTAGTTTGAAGGATATAATTTTATTGAGGTTTACTTTTATGCGGAAAGCTTGGATCAACATATAATACAAAACTATAATTCACGTTCTTGAATTTATATGTTTTTAATTAAAAAGCATCAGAAAGATATGTTGTAACTGCTTTTGTTTTTAGTATTTTTTTTAATAACAAAATGTGTTTGATTTCAAAAACACAGGATGTCTACTTTGATGATGAATCTGCTGAAGTTGTTATATCATCCCTCAGGCTTGGGGATGACCAAGGGAGGTAAGTTATTAGCCATTTTGGCATTCTATGATTGCCTATATTAAGAAAAGGAATTCTGGCCCAACAGAAATATTAAAATTGTTGAAGTATATGTTGCTTGTTTTTTCTTTTGTTTGGTGATGTCTAGCCTAACAAAAATGTTACCATGAGGGCTTGGAGATGTCTACTTCTGTTTGTGTTTTGTTTCTCCACCTTGCAGACTGAATGTTGAACATTTACAAGATAGGTTCATAATTTTTTTTTCTGGGTGTTTTTCCATTGAAGAAAAAGGGCTCAGCTACATCTGGGAGTGCACCATGTTTCTGTTAGAATTTTTTTATTCTTCTTTTATTTTTATTTATTTATTTTAAATCTAGTTCCATGAAACTGCTTGTTTAAATGGAGAATTTTATATGGATGGCTATTGGGAGTCATGTTTACTAGTTGACAGATTGGAAATTATATTGAAACTAAAAAGATAGTTTCAGTTTTATGTTATTTAGTTTTATGCAAAAAGCTTCATGTTAGGGAATGCTAAATACTTCTTGATTCAAAAATTTCAACTGGTTCACATTCCAAAATGATAGAATTGGTAATGCACCTGCGGGCACATCACCTTCAGAGATAATGGAAGAAATAAACTTGAATGGAACTGCAAATGGAGGAAATAGCAGTAGGCATGATGAAGTTGTGGTTGGAGAGGATGATGAGTTTGGTGGAAGTAAAGACTTAACTTATGGCACATCCAGCTCGGACACGAAGACCCTAAATGAATTTGGTGGGAATGGTTCTACAAGCAACGTGACAACTTGAATGCAGAAAGTGTTGTTATTATCGAAGGGAAGAAAGAATGTTTGTTATATGTTTTTAATAAATTTTTGTTAGACCAGGAAACAAGGTAGCAATTGCAAATGGATAATAAAAACAAACAGTTATTTTGATGTTGTTTTGTTTATCAATTGGGTTTGGGATCAAGATTTAATATATTAAAGTAATTGAAAGTTTGTGTTACATATTAATTATTTTTTATTATTTGAAATTCAGTAAGTTTTCTGATGAAATCGATTAATTGAAATTTCTGTATGTTGCATAGGTTGTGAGTTGTGGATTAATAGCCATTGTAATAAGAAATGGCTTAAATAAATATTAATATTTGATGGAATATGTTTCAAAATTCATTGGTATTTGCTTTCTTTTTTCTTGTGAAAAGTAAAACAATGAATAAGAATAAAATAGTTTGAGAATTATAGTATAAAGATTTTATGATTTAGTTGTTGGGAATTTTATTTGTTGTTAATATGTTTTACAAATAAATAGTTTTGTGTGTTTCAACTTCTTCAGCAAAAAGTACATTTCAACAACTGTAATTGCGAGGATATTCTAACATTCGTAGACCATTGGAAATTATTTGACAATTATCGTGGGAAGCTCAAATTTTGTGAACAGTGCTGGACAGCTTTGGATCTCAATTATGAGAACCACAATTTGAAGCTTAGGTAATTAATCCAAACAGTGCAAAGGCATGTTTCAGATTCAGGGGTCTGTGCCAATACACTGCTTCCAAAAAATAAGAAGGCACTAGTTAAAAGGCGAGGAAAATCAAAACGGAAACAGTTTTGAGGTGGCCAACCCTATGGGTGTCAAATTTGGCCTAACAACTCAAGTATTAAAGGCTTATAAAAACATTATGCATCATTTTTGTTTACTTTAGTACAAGAGAGGTTTTTAACGAAAGTGGTAATGCAAAGGCTTATAAAAACAATCACCATCTATTGTTTTGAGATTCATGCAAGTGGAGAATTCGCTTGTTAGTGAAATCAACATTATCCTTGTTCTAGATATTATTAGGTAATTACAAATTTTAGTTCATTTTATATTTTAGTCTTTTGTGCTAACATGAGCAATAATATGGTATAAGGTGTGCAAATATATATATATGCTATAATTTATTCTGGTCATTTTTCATGTCATTTACTATTTGTCACACTGTGACCTCTATAATTGGTGAACATGCAGTTGTCCTCCTAAAAAACATAGGTTATCACGTGTATTTGGCAATTAATTTTTGCTTTTTTCTTTATATATTGCTAAAGGAAATTTGCAACTCCAAGAAAGATATTTCGTAATTGGTGGTGGTGTAGAGTGTTAGGATCGAAGCATAATGTAGTAAGAGAAAGAGATAACAATTCTTGCCAAACATGTCAATTTTTGGTATTTGTTGGAAGAAGCTGAGAGGGAGTATATCAAATACATGCGACAAAGCAATTCGACAGATGATAAATTCAAACCTGAAGTATAACATGATGATTTTGAGTTACCCCACGAAACATTGTATATATGGAAGATTTTTGGTTTTTGTTGCACAATTGTAGCAACCCTAATAGGTATAATGTGCATCAATGGATGACCTTTGTAAATGCAAAAATGTTATGCAGTATCAATCTCAAACATATTGTTTCTTAGTACTGAAATGAACATTACATTACCGTGTGTTACGGAATAACATTACTTTCTAAAAAAAAATACCAAAACGGGACCAGGCACTTGCCATAGCGCCTGGCTTAGGGCCTAGCGGCCTCTGCCCCTCATGGGCCAAATCAGGAAAAAAAAAATTGAAATCTGAACTAGGCACCTACCATGGCGCGCATAGCTTCGGGCCTAGAGGCCTTTACCCCCCGTGGGCCAAATCAAGAAAAAAAATTAAGAAACAATTAACTTGGATTTGGGTAAAATAAGCCAGAGGATGGTCATCAGCTTCATGTATCAGAGCAGGCTTAATTCGAAAATAGCATTTGAGATCAAGATTAGTCATTGTCAAGGTAGAAATCACA
Source organism: Ochetophila trinervis (assembly GCA_003254975.1). Classification (NCBI taxonomy): domain Eukaryota; kingdom Viridiplantae; phylum Streptophyta; class Magnoliopsida; order Rosales; family Rhamnaceae; genus Ochetophila; species Ochetophila trinervis. The sequence continues at coordinate 4,687 of QANX01006983.1, read as the reverse complement.
ATGATCATCATTGCATTGGTGAAACCGCCTGGACTGTTTGGTTTTTCTACAGAAGCTGCATGTACACGAAGGTTTTATCACAAGGGTAATTGATGTGCACAACCAAAGGATGTTGTGGGTGTAGCGGGTGGTATCTCTGCCAAACATGATTTAACAATTAATGAGTGCATTTTCTGTGTGGGTAAAGCATAAAACAACCCTCTCTTGTGCATTTGTAGTAGTCTCTTGACAAGGACTCCTTGAATTTATGAAATGTTTGAGACAATCCCTCTGCAGAAACCAGAATATAATGATCAAGATCCACCATTTTCAGGAGCTTGTTCATTTTGCAAGTTTGAGAGACCAGGGGGAATATAATTCCTCTTTCATTTTAAACCATGTATTGAGAACTAGCTAGCCAAAGTCAACTTAATATCCAAGTCTCTTTTTCTTTTTCTACAAAACTTGTTTATTATTTTAAAGTTTTGAAGAAAACAAACTTTAATTAGCAGTTTCATTCATTGATTATTTCAAATTTCTTAATCGGGGTGTGGATCTCAATATCAAACAGAGAGGCAGAAAACCAGCTAGCTGTTTTCAAAATCTTCATCAAAATATCAGCAACTTCCATTAGATTATTATTATTATTATTATTATTATTATTATTATTATTATTATTCAGTAACAAAAAGCTTTTGCGTGTCTTTTTTTTATTTACATTCATGGAGTTTCCATATTATTTTCTAATTTAAATAATTAAATAAAAATGCGTATCTACTATTCTCAGCCGAGTGATTATAATTATTATTTTTATCAATTAAATCATTTACTAAGACTTTGATTAAGTTTAGGCCAGTTGCATTTAAAAAAAATGGGCTAATTTCAATTTGATCCCTGATATTTTGCTTAATTAAAATGCACCTTTTGTGCATGGTTTAAAAAATTGCAATTAACACGTTTACGAATGGATACATCAACTCAAAAGCTTTCTCTCTCATTGCATATAAAATAACATTCATACTTTTGGATCATTAGCCGATGTTATATTGAAATAGAATATTAATAAACAGTGATAGACATCAACTTGCTGATGTCATTGTCATTTCCGTTTTGCAAATCCTTTCTCCACCATTTTCACTCTTCCTTCCAACCTTTCCTTCTCGACAAATCCATCTTCTTCATTCAAAATCTCTCACCTACATTCCAAAGCTCTTTACTTTACTTCGTTTTCCACCATTTCTAGAGAACTTGAACCTAATACTCAATTATAAGAATTCAGACAGCCAAAGATGATCATAAAAAATTCAAACTCATAAAAAAAAATTTTAAAAAAAGCCAAAAGGCAGAGACTTTGGAATTAAATTATGTGTAGCTATGAGAATTATGGCAAACAAGGAACAAAAGACTCGGAAGTGTTGTCGATATGGGGTGAGGAATCCAGATTTGGAAGTGTCGAAACTCGTTGTTGAACCATGGAATTTGTAAACATAGCTTGATGATGAGCATGTTGGATTGTGTGAGGACGACGCAAATGGTGGTTGGAAGAGAGAGAAACATGCGTCACAAGAGAAGAAGAAAAATGTGTGTCCATGTATAAATAAATATGTCAATTATCACTGTGTAATTGAACCATTGCACCATCTGGATTTATGTGATAGTCTCAGAAAAAAATTTCGGTATATGGATTATGGACTCTGCTACTACATTTCAATCATAACAAAGTTTATTGTCCCAAATTTTCTATATTTAATACGATGTCTTATCATGGTTGAATGGTATTTTGAAAAATGACAGAATTACCCTTCGAGCAGTTGGAGACCAAAATTAAAATTGGGGATAAGGTTGTAAAAGTGTGTCTCTATGGCATTTAATCTATCAGCAGATAGAAAGTGAGAGCTTAGCTTCTCAAACCCACTGTTGCTAGCAAACAACAATCTCTCTCTCTCTGAAATTTGTGCAAAACATTTGGGGGATCGAAATCTGAGGGATCGGAGAAGACCATGAATCGCCACCACGACCCAAATCCATTTGACGAAGAAGAAGTTAATGGTTAATTCCTTTTCGGTAATATTCTCTTCCCTGATGTCTTGATTTTTTTTTTCTTTCCATTTGTGGCTCGGTATCAGTTTATCTAAAGAATTTTTTCTTCTGAGTGTTCGATCTTTTGGGAGTAGTTTGGGAAGTGGGGTTTGTGATTTGGATCTGGTAAAACGTTTTGGGTTTTTTTTTTTTGGTTAATTATTATTATATATATAGGGGGTTCAGTTTGCAGACGCTGTCGTTTGAAACTCTTTATTTCCATTTCCAAAAGTTCTATCAAGCTTCACGGTAATAATAAAAGGATTCAGGCTCAGCGTAACCGAACTCGTTTGCTTTCACTCTTTTCCTCTCATTCTAACGGTCATTTGTTTTTTCCATTTTTCAAATTTCAAATTCCATATTGCCAACGGCTAGTGTTGATGAACATGGCATAACAACGGTCATATTTTTGAATTCAAAGGCCCGTTTTTCCTTTTACTTTTTATATAAACCCCCACTCGAGCTCTGCGACAAAGGCATTTTACTTTTGCTCTTTCTATCTAAAATTTAATGTCTTCTCTTTACTTTTTCTCTGATCTTCTTCTCCTCCGATTCAACTTCAATGGAGATCCCCCATATCAAAGACCGTAACATTTCAATTCGAAATGAGTGATTTTGAATTTTTTAAATTTCAAACCGTCAAAGTTCATGATTTTTTCTGGGTATATTTTCTTTATAGATTTTATAATTCGTGTTTTCTGTTTTAGAAATCTTTTCTTCTCTGGGATAGTAGATTCGCCGGTGATGGAAATTTTAACACCAAAAATGCTTTTCTGATCAGGTTGGTTGGGTTCAATTAATCTGAAGTTGAAATATTTATTATATTGTATTTTTTTTTCTTTTTCTTTTTCTGTTTTCTGTTTTCTAATATAGTTGAGTTTGGCATGATACGAGTTCACTGCTTTTGATTTTATGAGATTCTTATAGACAAATGTTTTTGAATTTCTGTTTTGCAAATGTATTCCCTCTGTATATTTTCTTATTGTGTCTCTATTTGAATCTGCAATGGAAGCATTGATTTCTTGATACTGATTCTGTCCATTACGATTCCATTACGATTCTTTGAATGGTAAACATTATGTTCTTCATATATGAGTTTCTTTACTTTTTGATTTTATGAGAATGAGAATTCTTAACTGTATGTTTCCTAATTTCTGCTTTGCAAATATGTTCTTTCTGTATATCTTTTTTATTGGGTCTCATTTGAACAAAGAGCATCTTTGTAGGATTTCTCTGCATTGAAAGCATTCTGTTCATCTTGGTAGAACATTGATTTCTTGATTCTGATTCTGGTCTGTTCATTACGATTCTTTGAAAATATTGGTAAACATTCTGTTTTTTTCTTCATCTATGAGGTTCTCTACTTTTTGATTTTATGAGAATTCTTAGCCGTTTGTTTTCTAATTTCTGTTTTAATTTAGCTTTTTCCTTGTTAGTCCATTTATTATTATTATAATTTGTTTTTCTTTTCTTTTTTCTTTTTCATGCTGTTAATTTTATTGTTGCTGACAACTTTCCAGGGCCAAAACAAGCTTTTTGGTGAAGCAATTATGCAGGGTTTGGACTTTGGATCCCTGATCATACAAAGCAGCACACACCTCATTATGCAGATGTTAAGAAACACCGTTAAACTCTTTGGACAGAGGTATTTGTATATCTAGAAACTTCACATAAAATGCATTAACTTTTAATTGATAAAAAATATTACTAGGTGAAGTTCGGTCTATATATGCAATAAAGTTCATCAATCTAGAAACTGCACATAAAATGCATTGACTTTTAATTGATAAAAAAGATTACAATGTGAAGTTTGGTCTATATATGCAATAATGTTAATTAATCTATTGGATTGCTTGTTAACAGGTCCATGTTGGTGTTTAATTAAGGAAAGGAAAGGAGGCTATGGACATGTTTTTCCTCCTACATAATGCAAATGAATAAATGTGTGTAATTGTAAAATTCAATTAACTATGTGTAAGGATAATTGGTAATAAAAAAAGTTAGATGTTTTTGTTGTGGTGGGGGGTAAAGAGACCCATTTGGGGATTGCCTGGGCTCTTTCCCCTCTGCTGTGGGGTGTGATGTGTATCCTCTCTCTCTCTCTTTCACTTGCTTTCTTTTCCTCAACTATTTTTTTCTCTTTTACTTTCTTTTTTCAATTTCTCTTTACTTTGTGTCTCTGGTTTTCCTTTTCTCTTTCTCTTTCTGTTTTGTTTTTTCTTCCTCAATACTTTCTCTCTCTTTAATTTCTTCATTATTATCTCTTTGCTCTCTATTTTGATTTGAGCTATACTTTTCTTCTTTACTTTTTTCTCAAACAAATTCTACATTTTTCTGTCTAGTTTACTGCTTGCTCTTACTTTCTTTTTATATTTGTTTTTCTTGCAAATTCTTATTGCTTTTCTGCTTTCTACTTTATCTCATGCAATTTCTATGCAATTTCTAGTTTCTCATCGCATTTTCACTTTATTGTCATTGGGGTAAATGGTTTGTTCCACAGCTATCAGTTGATTTTTTTTATAAAATTTAATTTATGTCGTAGAAAAGTTAAAATACATCACGATGCAAAACAACAACAAAAAATATATATAATAATAAAATAATCTTTAAATTATTTTGATCAATTTTT
>QANX01006980.1:0-198975 GCA_003254975.1 Ochetophila trinervis | reverse complement strand
GGATTAAAAAAAATTGATCACTAATTGAATCGAATTAGTTATTTTCAAAATAAATAGGATTCTAACCGATAGACAGCTCTAAATTTTGGAAATGCAGGGTCTATCCTCGACAATTATAAATCAGGGAGACCACTAATAGGTAACAAATATATTTTTATTTCAAATTTGAAAAATAATTTTTAATTGAATAATTTCTAGTTATATACTACATACCAATTTGTCCGTTTATTAGCTTAGTTCCAATAATCCTATATTAAAAACAACGTATGCATATACAGCCATGATAATATTGAAAAATAAAAAATGAAAAATTAGTGAAGGTCTCTTATTCTCATCCACTTACGCATTACAAAGCAAAAAAACAAAAGAATATCTCCTTAATTTTCCTTAGTAGATATCTATATTCTTATGTTATTAATTATTTTATATTTAAAAAGTATAGAAAAAAACTGAAAAATCCAAAAAATAAATGCCAAGATTTTACAAGACGGAGCGTAATCCAATGGGCTTGGACGACAAGGCCAGGCCCATTCGTTTCCATTCGTTTAAACGTTGTCCATTGGTCCTTGTATGAAGGGGAAGTATTTTTATTTATTTAAACTTTTTATTTTTGTCGAAAAATTTGTACGAAGGAGAAGTATCAAAAACAAAAGCAAAGCTGCTTATTTGATTTATAATAGACGTACTTATTTAATAAAATCTCTCCGATAAATTTAAGACCAGAAATCTTTCTTTCTGTTTGTTCGGCTTCTGCTTTGGAGATCCACACGAACTTCTTCGCCCAGCCATACGAAAAGGTAAATTTTCCAATGCTTTTTTACTTACAATTTTCTTTTTTTAAAAATAAAAATAAAATTCATCACCAATTTAATGAATCTTCATCACCTTTGGAATTTTCTGTCTGAGAAAATAATCCGGATTAATTTTCTAATTAAAAAATCATAATATGCTCCGACTTGCCTCGCGTTCTGCGATCGTTGCCCTACATTCATTTTTTTTATTCAAATATTCTGGTATGTGAAATTTATTACCTCAACAGCCTCGTTTGTAATTTTGCTCAAATGTAGAAAAATATAAGTCATCGAAATTTCTTTTTTTTTTTTTTTTGTTCTGCTAATTTAATAGATTCCTAGATGTTTATGTGGAGAATTGGTGATTTTCAAAGCTGTCTTTTTTTTTTTTTTCTTTTTCAGAATTTAATTTCGGAGGCTTGTTCTATTATTCTATAATCACTGTGCGAAATTCTCGTGATCGTTGTTTGCTTGCTTTTGGCACCAAAAACTTATCATTTCTGTTTTCGTATTTCATAAAAAGTCGAATTTGTCATAAATATATCACGTGCAGATCGTTTAATTGAGGAAATGCGTCTCTGAAATATCATTAATTTTCTAAAAAAAGAAAAAACAAATCCAATTTTGTCTGCATTTATCTTTTAGAATTTGTCCATTTTATGCATTTATGAAAATCACCACGTGAAATTACAACGGATATGTTCAATTCATTAGCAATTTCGCTATTAATTTTTATTTTGTTAATTTTTTAAAAGGTTCAAAAGTTCTGTACTGCCGAATATCCTTGAGCTACGAACTGCGTTTGCGTTCTTTCAGCACTCTCTAATCCATATTGGATAAGAGAAAATCCAGGGAATGCTGAAAGATGTACCTCAATGCTTGGGACTCTGCTTTTCAACTCGTTGAGGCAGTGACTTTCATAGAGCTAGTTTTCTCTGCCCTCCATGTGTCTGGACCTATAAATCAGAGTTCATTCTCTCACAGTTCCCATAAGCATCGTGGGCCCACAAGTAGATATAAAATGCCTCTTGTGTTAATGCATGACCGGTGTGAAGACGGTTGAACTTCGTTTTAGTATTATCGGCTCATACCCTGTGTATTATATATATAGGTGGTACAAGAAAACACTAAGTGTATTATTGTGTATAAGGATTTGTTGTTTGGAATGGAAAATAAGTCGAATGTGTTGATGCAAAGATATGAGTTAGGGAGATTACTTGGCCAAGGAACCTTTGCAAAGGTTTACTATGGGAGGAGTATGGAAACTAATCAGAGTGTAGCCATCAAGGTTATAGATAAAGACAAGGTGATGAAGGTTGGGCTTGTTGATCAAGTCAAGCGGGAAATATCTGGTATGAAGCTGGTTAAGCACCCCAATATCATACAGCTTTACGAGATCATGGCTACCAAAAGCAAGATCTACTTTGTCATGGAATATGCCAAGGGAGGTGAGTTATTTAACAAAGTTGCTAAAGGAAAGCTGATGGAGGATGCTGCACGGAAGTACTTTCATCAGCTAATCAATGCAGTTGATTTTTGTCACAGTAGAGGAGTTTATCACCGTGACATAAAGCCAGAGAACCTATTGCTAGATGAGAATGACAACCTTAAAGTCTCTGATTTTGGGTTAAGTGCTCTTGCTGAATCCAAGTGGCAAGATGGGCTGCTCCATACCACTTGTGGCACTCCTGCTTATGTTGCTCCTGAAGTCATTAGCAGGAAAGGCTATGATGGGGCAAAAGCTGATGTCTGGTCTTGTGCTGTTGTGTTGTATGTCTTATTGGCAGGTTATCTCCCATTTCATGATTCAAATTTGATGCGGATGTATAGGAAAATTGGTAAAGCTGAGTTTAAATGCCCTAATTGGTTTCCTGCGGAAGTACGAAGGCTGCTGTTTAAGATCTTGGATCCAAACCCCAATACCAGAATCACCATACCCAAAATTAAGGAGAGTTCTTGGTTCAGAAAAGGATTTTACTCAAAAAGTACTAAATCTGATGTGAAAAACAAGGATGCATCTTCTACAGATACAGATATTAGTGCATCAGGTCCTGGGAATGGTAATACAGCTTTTGAGACAAGACAAGATTCGCTCATACCTCCAAACTTGAATGCTTTTGCTATTATTTCCTTTTCTGCTGGGTTTGATATTTCTGGCCTGTTTGAAGACAATTTTGTAAAGAAAGAAGCAAGATTCACTTCCAGACAATCTGCCTCAATCATCGTCTCTGAGATAGAAGAAATTGCAAAGCGACTGAGGATGAAAGTGAAGAAGAAGGAGAGAGGATTGATGAGATTGGAGGCACTGAAAGAAGGTCGAAAGGGAATTTTGTCCATCGATGCAGAGATCTTTCAGGTCACTCCGACTTTTCATTTGATCGAGTTGAAAAAATCAAATGGAGATACGATGGAATATCAAAAGATATTGAAAGAGGACTTGAGACCTGCTCTCCGTGATATAGTATGGGTTTGGCAAGGTGAAGAACAACTGCAGCCACCTGAGCAGCTACAACTACAGCAACAACATTTACAGCCTCAAGATCAGCTGCAACAGTTACGGCAGCAAGACCAGCAGCAGTAGCGATGAGTTAGCATTTTTCCCATGGTATTTGACATTTGTTTGTACATTTCAGAAGTTTACTGATTTCCAAACTGTTTTGTTTGTTCCATTATGCATTATGTCCCCCACTTTTAAGGAACTTGCTGTTTTTTGCCACTTACAAACAGTTATTCCAGTTTTTTTCTTTGTTATGTCCTGTAATTATAGTTCTTTGCAAGTGTGTATTGTATCCATGTATTTAATGTTCTGTTTTCCATATATTTAAATTTTATAAATTCCTTGATAGGAATTGACTGTACAAAAATCTTTATAAATGAAACAAAAGCCTATGCTGAATTCCCTTCTTGTTTTGAGAATTATTGGTTATTAGATGTATTGAAGCTTGTATAACCTTTTCTTAATGGGCAAGAAGCTTGAGTAACCTGTCAAATTGTTAAAGCTTCCAACTTTGGCATACCCAACACATTTAGCTGCCTCTGTATAGATTCCATACTTCAGCTTTTGTTGTAAGTTTTCTGTTTCTGTCTAAATGGACATATTTTTGCCTAGTCATGATATTTATAGTATTAGCTGATTACTCATCACTAAGTATTCAGTATATGGTTTGTTATGTTGCTGACTTTCATATCATTTTTCTGCCTCAAAAGATATCAAGATTTGTTTCTTGGAATTAATCATGCAAAAGATGAAGGAAAAAAAATTTAAATGAAGATTACATTCTTCTATTTTTCTTTTTTTCCCTTAAAATCCAAACATATTAAGATTACAGCCCTTTTTTTTTTTTTTGGATAAAGTCAGATATATGTGCACATGAGTTCAAACACCAAGTGTTGTGTTTTCGTGTCGATAATGGATGACTTGCTCGTGACAAACAGGTATAGACCAGCTTCAGTTCTTGGTTCATATTCTTGGTGTTGGAGAATGAAAGCAACACACAAGAAGTGTAATGATCGCGAGATTGATTCTGGAGGCCACTAACATATCCAAATGTCTTTCACTCTTTTAATTTTAAAACTGTTAGTGAAAATGTTATTCTCGCCCGCGCCGTGTGTGTGGTTTTGCTCAAAGATCATTTACACTGGATTTGATCTTTAAGGACCGACTTCCCTGCTTGGACCTAATAGACGGGCCAAATTTAAGGTTACATTTGAATTTGAATACCCAAACCGTAAAGTTCCCTATTATTTTTTCCGCATTAAAAAAAAAAAAAAAAAAAAGGTTTTTCTTTCTGTATTTTGTTGCCCTTGGACGTTTCACAATTCATGCTATGAATATGTTAGGAATTGGAAGACACATAAATTATTCTTATTTCATTAAATTAAAATTACAACACAAGCATTTTTTTTACTTTTTCCCTGTCCTTTATTGAGGCAAAGAAAATTCGAAAATGTTACAATATATGTCCAACATTCTATAATTGAACAAAAGTGGGTGATTTAGTCAAGTCGATGATCTCAGGAAAGGCAGTTAAAACTCTTCTCCTCTTGCCAAACGAAGTAGTTCTGCATATGGGAGATGGAGTCGTGATATCTATTATCTCAACATCACAAGGCACGATATGGACACTGCTTGGTAATTGATCATTATCTGCAGCTATTTGTTGCCTTCCTGATCGATCCAATTCAATGTTGCTCCTGCTGCTGCTGCTGCTGTCTTTAATCAATCCAGGCATACTTCCATCTTCATGAACTTCTATGACAGATAAGCTACTAACATTTGAAGATAATCCCACCGGAAATGTAGTAAAAGTGGGTTTCTCTCTACAATCTTCTCTCTCATCAATCGGTCCATATTCTGTAGTCATGTTGCCAATAACATTCTGATGATGTACTGAATTATTAACTATAGAATCTGGTGATGTTTCCTCGAAAAGTTTACTGGAACTGCTAGCTTCATCACCTTCTTTGTCATCCATCTCATCTTCATTTTCTGATAGACTTTCAACTCCTTCACCATAGCACGGAAGATCATCCATGGGGCAAACTCTGACCTTCATATGTTTTGGCAAGCTTGGACACCCAGCAGAATGTATTGTGTACTTTGTGGAAAAATAGTTTACAGTGAGGTCCAAGCTGAAAACAGACGGAGAAAATATTCAGTTTCTCATAGTTGGAAAAAGCGCATTTTAGTTACAGAATAACCATGTATACAGTCACATTGCTAATCAAATCGTACCTCTGCCAAGACGGAAGGGTAAGCATAGTGTATGCAAGTTTGATCTTATTGGCAATTCCAGATAGTGATTTAAAGCTTGCAGCTGCACTCCTCACTGCCAGTGATTCGGTTGGGTGCTGCCAAGCCCATTCAAACTGCAAATTTAATTCAACAGAGTCTTAGAATAGAACCCCAAAGAAGGATTCAAAATTGCATTAATTTTGAAATTGACATTTGTAGAAATGCAAAACCAAAACAATGAATCCATTATCTCAAACCAACTTCAAAACCAACACAAGTGACTAATCCACATGGACTGTTCTTCCTTAAACTAAAATGGTGGTAGCTAAAGTCCAAAATGTCCTAAAAATCGCCAGAGTTAATGCATTGGACATGATGAGGTGGATCTCAACCTTCGACAGCCATCACCAGGGCATAGTGGCCAAAGGACCGTCCTCTTCCGTGCCCAAATAAAAAAGGGATGAGAAAAGTACAAGTGGAAGAGTCAATTAGCCAAAAATAAGAAAGGGAACCATTACGGTTGAGGCCTAAAGTTAACGTAATTCCTAGATTGTAGAAAACCCACTTAGTGAGATAGGCTATTGATACCTCATTCAGTTCTAGGCTGCCAAATGAGATTGACCCACTAAGAATGCACATGGCAAAAACTTAAGAGCTAAAAATCTCGGAGATGAGGGAGAATCTGAGATAATCCTGTCTTACCCAAAACAGTTATAGACAAAACAATACAAATTCTCAACCAATTACATGATTCAAGTGATTATCATATCCATTCAATTGCCTAGATTCAACATGTGGAACAAATTGCAAATCAAAGTACCAAAGGACTCCGGGTGGAAATTGAAAAGGAAAACATGAAGAAGAAGAAGAAGAAGAAGAAGAAGAAGGAGAATAACCTGGAGAGCGGAAACGTTGGTTGGGAAACCATAAATGCATAAAACCATTTCCCAAGGGCGTCTCTTCTTAGTCCTCCATGCACCGCACCCTATTTCACCGTTGTGCTGCCTAATACGCCGTCGTGGATTCACTGTGAATCTGTAAAATGGTCCACAGCCATAATCGATAAATACCCACAAGGAATCAGTTCAATCTTCTAGAGCTAACAGCAAAAATATAAATACAATTTCAAAATTCATAATCAAGAAAACCATACTCTCTTTTTCCCTTTCTTTATATGAAGAAAAAGAATACTAAATTGTGAAAGAAAAATAACTACTGAAATCAAATAACAAACAACACTATATTATAATCAGGGAAAATTAATAACCAGAACTTATCTATGCCAAAAAAGAGAAAGAAAAGGAAAAGAAAAAGAAAGCATATTACAGACCCGATGTAGGTGTGACCTTTGTGTCGAGGGCTGAGGGAGGCCAATAGATAGCACGCATAAAACCCTTTTCTCTCTTTCTCACCTCCATCTCCGTCTCCTCCTTCTTCCTCCATTAGGGTTTCTGAGGCGGCCTCTCTTCGCACCCTCCTTCGCCACCCCATCTCTCTCTCTCTCTCTCGATCTCCAAAGTGAGAATTAGAATTACAAATTACAAATTTACAATTCGACCGTTGCGAACATTTTTCTTGCTTTCTCTTTTAATTTTAAAATTTTTTTTGATCGAATTTATAAAAGCTCATTATTTTAAAAATTATAATTTTTAAAATATACAACATTTAAAAAAATTAAAAATAGATAGTAATTTCTTTTATTCAATTTCAAAAAAAATTTTTGTGATCATTTTTATTTNTTTTGTGTGTTTTTGATTTTTGATTTTTTGTTTTTTGTTTTTTTGCTCGGCCGGGTTGATACATCTATGAAGAAAAAAGGATTATACGACACGTAAAATACACAAAAGATTGATTACTTAACCCCAACAACTTACGAAAGCATTTGGAAGTTTTATAAGGAGTCCATGTGTACACCTAACGGTCCATCAAACTTAAGGCTTAAAGTTTACTGACCGTGTATAATTATAATTATAATTATAAAAAATAAATTTAATAAATTATTTTTTTAAAATAAAAAAGATAAAAGCTTTTAAGAAGTTCTACATTAAACGTAATAATTTATTAATTAAAATTTTATATATTAATTATTAATAAATTAATAATAATTTATAATTATAAAACATAAATTTGATAAAATAATATAAAAATTTGAGAACAGAGCATGCCTTGCTTTTTCAGGTGGAATATTAAAATGCCAAAAAAAATCAAGTGGTATTACGACTATCGATCTCTATAAAAAAATTATTTAAATTTAATATTGTAATACTATTTTTATCTATTTTGTCATTTATTATTATTTAAATTGAGAAATTTAATAGAATTAGGTGGTCCTGAACCACCTGAATATATTTTTTTTTTTTTCAAAAATGCCAACGAAAGACCGGTTTGTGTCCAACCATTTTGGAGTTTTCTGTTTTTGTTCATCAAAAAAAAAAAAATTATCGGCAACCCAACAAGATAAAGGTGGTTAAGCTTCAAAAGAATTTTTTTTTTGAGAGAATATTATTATAAGAGGCTCTTTTTCTTTTTTGTTAAAGTAATAAAAAATATCTATTTGTAGCGGAGTCATAGATCCAGGAGTTATTTAGTGAGTGGGTCAAACACAGAAGTTTTTTCAATCCAGTATGAGTCCACACTGAAAACCAATGTCACTGGAAACTCCTTCATTCTAGTGTAATAGCAGTGGAAATGAACACTTGAGTCCGATTAGAACTACTAAGATTTAAATTTTAACTTCCATACTTACAAATGTAAAATTTCAGCTGGCTTTTACTTCAGAATTACACCTTCAAGTACTATTATAAGAGGTTCTTGTGATCAAATTAGGTTGGCAAATTATATTAAAGCGAGATAAATTATGGGTTAAATACAAAAAATGTCAAAAGAAATATTATTTTTCCTATTGCAATAATAAAATAAATAAATAATAAGTACCACCAAACATTGTCATCCTTTTGTCTTTTCCGTCAAAGTACGTTAGAATTTAATCCCATTTCTCCTACTCCTAGATTGACTATTCACAGTCATGAATTCGATTTTGGTTTTCTTTCTTATGGTTTTTTCAATAAACATAAAAGTAAGAATTCCAAACAAAACTTTCCAAAAAAAAAGCTGTCCCAAAAAATTAATAATAATAAATTGTTGAAAAATACTCCATTTCTATATATTTTAAAAATGATTGTTTTTAATTAAGAATTTGATGCAGAAATCAAGAATATAAATTGAGAGAAGAGAAAAGAAAGTTTAGAAAGAATTGTTATTTTTTGTATTCTTTAAATTTTTACAGATTAATCGATAATACTGAAAGAAGAAGAGCTTATCTTTTATATAAGCTCTGTTACAAACTAAACACGTGGCATAAACTACCACCACACAAAACTTTAAAACAGTTACAAAGCTAAGAGTGAGCTGGCACAATTAAACACCAACACCCTCCCTCAAGCGAAACTCAAAGACAAACAATAGGCACCATCAAACATCAACACCCTCGATCCCTCAAGCACTCAAACAGACAGAACGTGAGCTTGAACAACTTTAGACCAATTGAATGACATTGAGTTTGTCTCTTAGATATAGAAATCGAGATGTACCTAAGGCTTTGGTGAAAATATCTGCAGTTTGTTCAGCTGTTGGAACATATCTAATGTTTAACTCATGATTAAGAACTTTATCTCGAACAAAATATATATCCAACTCAATATGCTTTGTCCAAGCATGAAAAATAGGATTTGAAGCTAAAGCTGCAGCACTTAGATTATCTGACCAAACAATAGGAGACTATAAACTCAAATGTAGCTCAGTTGACAAATAAGACAACCAGCTAAGTTCACAAGCGATATGAGCTAAGGCTCGAAATTCAGCTTCAGTACTTGATCGTGCAACAACCAACTGCTTTTTGGAGCTCCAACTAACCAAATTTGGTCCAAGAAAAACACAATACCCACTACAAGATTTTCGATCATCCAGATTGCTTGCCCAATCACTGTCAGCAAACTCATGGAAAATCAATTTATCAAGAGAAGTCTTTTTAGATGAATACCATAGTTTTGAGTACCTTTGACATATCTGAGCAATCTTTTGCATGCCTCCCAGTAAGCAGTCCGAGGTTCATGTACAAATTGACATAACTTGTTAACTGAAAAAGAGATTTCGGGTCTTGTTATGGTAAGGTATTGGAGTGCGCCCACTACACTTCGATAAAGATCAGGTTCATGTAGTACATCACCATCCCATTTTGACAAATGTCAAGTAGAAATCATTGGAGTATAATAGCCTTTAGCTCTTTCCATTTTTGTCTTGACAAGAAGATCATGGGCATACTTAGCTTGTGAGAGGTATAGTCCATGATAAGTTCTTGTAACTTCAAGACCAAGAAAGTAAGACAGATTTCCCATATCTTTCAAAGCAAATTCACTATTTAACTGAGTGATAAGCTGAGAAATAAAATTATAGTTGTTACCGATAATAATTAGATCATTAATGTAAACCAGAACAAACACATGCAGACTGGCAGTTTTTAAAATAAACAGAGAACTATCTGCTAGAGAGTTAACAAACCCTTTTTGAAGAAGTGCTGTTTTGAGCTTGTCAAACCAAGCTCTTGGAGCTTGTTTTAGCCCATAGAGAGCCTTATTCAACTTGCAAACAAATCCAGGAAATTGTTTACTTCCATAGCCCTGAGGTTGTGAAATATAAACATCTTCCTTCAAATCTCCATTAAGAAAGACATTATTAAAGTCTAGCTGCCTTATAGACCAGTCATAGGACACTGCAAGTGTAAGAATAACTCTGATGGTGGTGGGCTTCACCACTGGGCTAAAAGTTCAAAATAATCAAAACTTGGTTTTTGGTGAAACCCTTTGGCAACTAACCTGGCTTTATACCTCTGAACAGTACCATTAGAATTGTATTTAACTCTAAACACCCACTTATTCCCTCCTACATTCATCTCAGAGGAGTATGGAACCAAAGACCAGGTATTGTTATCTATAAGTGCATTGTATTCGGCATCCAATGCAGCCTTCCATTCTGGAATTTGTAATGCACTAGCAACTGGTTTTGGTTCAAGCACTTTACTAACAATATGTTTTGGTTCTTTGTCACAAATCTTAGAGGTATATGTGCCACCTTTGGCAGTAGAAGACCTTGGCAAGTTTGACTTTATGGACTGTGTAGCTATAGTAAGCTGTGAGCAAGGCAATTTGGAAGTATCTTTATCAGATTGAACAGTAACAGAAGCCTTGGGCTTAAAAATCCCATTCTTAGCACGAGTCTTCATAGGATGAGCATTAGATGGTACAAACATATCAAAAGTAACATTAGATGGCTGATTATTGTGCACACCAGAACATTCATAAGAAGTATCAAATAATGTGTCACATGGTAGAACAGGACTATGAGACACAGTAGGAGAAGGTATACAATTGATAGTATTTCCATTGGTTATATTTTCAGAATGAGGAAGTGGTAGAGATGAAGGAACATTGTCATTAATAGCCAAAACATCACTAATAACATTGGAAGAATTAGTTTGTATTTGAGATGAACCAGAACTTACAGATAAGTCCAATGTTTCTGAATTTGTAGAAGAGTTACCATGACAAGTGGATGAATGAGAAGGATGATCTAGTTGCAGAGGTATAACTTGTACAACATTTAGTGGTAGATCTGAGAACTCATCACTGACAGAAATACCATTTGTTGTAGTGGATGCAATACAAGGAAAATCAAATTCATTAAATTCCACACTTTTTGCTATATATAATATGCCAGATGGATGTAACCATTTATATCCTCTGTGTTCATCTGAATACCCAATAAACAAACACTTTGAAGTTCGAAACTGAAGTTTTTGATTATGATAAGGTCTGAGAAAAGGGAAACAAGCACACCCAAAAACTCTCAAGAAATCATAATCTGTAATTTTATTAAACAGCTTCTGATAAGGACTGTAATACTTTAAAATAGCTATTGGTTTTCTATTTATGATATATACAGTAGAGCTAAATGCTTCCCACCAGAATTTCAATGACATATGAGCTTGAGCCAACAAGCTGAGACCAACTTCAGTAATATGTCTGCATTTTTTTTCTGCTTTGCCATTTTTAGCATGTGTGTACGGGCAAGGATGTCTGAAGAAAATGCCATGTTGCTTAAGATACTGCACAAACACTCTGTACTCCCCACCCTAGTCAGACTGTACACATTTAAGTTTAACATTAAGTTGTCTCTCAGCCATTTTGTGAAAAGATATGAAACAACTAAGAGCTTCTGATTTTTGTTTCAAAGGATAGATCCAAGTAAACATGGTAAAGTCATCCACAAAGTGAATATAATATTTGTACCCTTCTCTGGACAAATGTGAAGCTGGTCCCCACACATCAGTGTGCACAAGTTCAAGAGGTTGAGTAGTTTTAGTAGAAGATGAGGGAAAAGTGTCCCAGTGTAGTTTGCCAAAACGACAAGCTTCACAAAAATGAAGTGCTTCTTTATTATTTAATGATTGATTACAAGCTGATAGAACCTTATGTAACACAATAGTTGAGGGGTGTCCCAATCTTTGATGTAACACATTGACATTGGTCCCAAGATTCTTGTGTCCTTTTACAACTAAAGCATTGCAATTCTCAGTCAAACACTTTATATCTAAAATACACTGAGTTTTTGCAGATTCTATTACTGGTAAAGAACCACTAGATACAATTGAATAGTATGTTCTCTTGAGTGGTGTTACACTATAAGCACCTTGTATTGCTGTAGATGATGAGACAGAACTTCTAGATGGACATATAGTAGATGACCTTCATCTAGCTTGTTGCTTAGATTGTGTATTTGTTAGACACTTGGATTTATTTGATAACAAGACTTCCAGCTTGTACAAACCAGCTTCTAGGCTTCCTTTAAGGACTGCTACTCCCTGCTGTTTATCCTTAAGTAAGCAGTAGTTAGAATGAAATTCCACCAATAAATTGTTGTCTTGTGTTAACTTTGAAACACTAATTAAGTTCTTGGCAATTGTTGGAACAATAAGAACATCTTTCACAGAAACAGAATGTCCAAAAGAGCAAACAATCACAGTGTTACCTATACCAACAATATCAATTCCTTCACCATTACCAACAATTAACTTGTTCTTACCATTGTAATCAAAATGCTGCAAAAGATTGTTGCTACTTGATGCTACATGATTGGTAGCTCCACTGTCAAGATATCAATTTGAATCTCCAACAATGAGAGGAGTAGTCAAATTGACTGTATGTTGTTCAGGTTGCTTGATCTCAGCAGAATGACCAGCAAGCAAAGGCAAGTTCACTAGTTGTGAAGCAGATGACACAACTGAAGTGGGCTAAGGTTGTACGTTTGATACAGAACCAGGATATAAGTTCCAAGCTGGCATGTTGGAATGAAAGACTTGTGTTGGTGTTGGAGACATTATTCCAGGAGACATTATTCCAGGAGAAATCATGACTGAGGTGTTAGGCACATTATAACCAAATTGATTCCCATAGTTCTGTGGAGATGTTAAAGTGGACAATGCACCATAGTTTGGAAACTGAACCAAATTTCCCATTGCAAACTGAGGTACAGTAGCTGTATTCGGTATTGCACCAGGTGAATTGTTGTGTCTAAAGTAACAAACATCTGCCATATGGCCAAGCTTTTTACAAATTTGACACTTTGGCCTTGTGTTTTTGTACTTTCCTTTAAACCTAGATTTACCAAAACCAACATGTTCGACAACATTTTGTTGAAACTTCAAATCACCAGAAGATACTGAATTGCTAGCAGACACATTAGCAGCACCAATATTTTGACTTTCATTGTTAATAGTAGAATGTAGTTGTGAAGAAGTAAAAGCAATTGGGGATTTAGTTGAAAACTTTTGTACCTCATTGATAGGTTCGTGACAAGTAGAATCACTATGAGTTATATGTGCAGAAACTGGACCAAATGTTGGAGAGTAATCAATTACTGTAGTGCAATTATTATGTTCCAATCGACTCTCATAGTAGATTAGATGTTGTTTGACTTCTTCAAGCCCTGGTAGAATTGGCCTTGTGAGCAAATTAACAATAAGAGTTTCATACTCTGGACCTAAACCTCCCAGGACATATGAAACAAGATCTTCCTTTGATATAGAACCACCTCCTGCTAGCATTTGATTAGCAATCAACTTCATTTGTAGCACAAAATCTGCAATGCTTTGTGAGCCTTTTTTCATGTTTTGAAGTTGAATACGCATTTGCAACAAACTCATACCTGACTTGGAAGCAAAATTTAACTCAAGACAACGCCAAATTCATCTTGAAGTTTTAAGACCTATAACCAATCTAGCAACAGATCGCACAATAGCAGACACTAACCATCATTGAAGAAGTTGATCTTGCAAAATCCAGATTGGCTGTTCTGAAGAGAATTTGCTTAACACCTCTTCATCAATTTCATACTCTAGGGCACCGATTTCTTGCATGAATAGTGGTTCCTCTTTGAGTACGAATTTATCCAGCTTGTGACCTCTGAGAATTGGAAGAACTTGAAGCTTCCATATCAGAAAATTAGTGGAATCTAACTTGATTATACGGCTAGGAAATGGTGAGGTTGTTATCAGCTGAGAACTGGCCAAATCTGTAGCTATGGCGGTGGAGTTAACTTTGGATCGTATAATTTCTGAAGGTAGCACAAATTGATCTTGATCTGCCATTGTTATAGTTGCTTGAGCTCTGATACCAAATTAAGAATTTGATGCGAAAATCAAGAATAGAAATTGAGAAAAGAGAAAAGAGAAAAGAAAGTTTAGAGAGAATTGTTATTTTTTGTATTCTCTGAATTTTTACAGATTGATCAATAATACTGGAAGAAGAAGAGCTTATCTTTTATATAATCTCTATTACAAACTAAACACGTGGCATAAACTACCACCACACAAAACTGAAAAACAGTTACAAAGCTAAGAGTAAGCTGGAACAATTAAACACCAACATTTTTCCATAAAAATAACACTTATTCAAAAATGATTTGTCCTACCTCTGCATTAAAAGTATTTTTAATGGTGTTTTTTATTTAAAAGAGCATAATTTTTTAAATAAAGAGCATTTTTGAAATTTTAATAAAATAGAGAGTGAAATATTTTATTTAACTCCAACCATAATCTTTATCACTACTCTATATTTTTTATTTTCCAATAAATAATTAATTTACTTTTCTCTCTCTTTTGAATATTATAGAATAAATCTAATAAATAAAAATATTTTGTTAAATAAAATTATTAAATGTGTATTGAAAATTATAGATATAATAAATATGTGCATTAAAATTTTTATATGAAAAGTGGATTTGGCTCTCTACATTTGGAAAGCCAAATTTCAATATGTATTCTAATTTTTCCATTTGAAAAGATCATTGAAATTGTCAAATTGAATATTACTCTTTAAAATAAAATAAAAAAATTGATACTTTTAGAGAGTATATTAAAGATGCTCTAAATTTGTTATATTTAGATATTTTGGATAAGCAAACAAATTATTATAAGGATAATTTCATAAACAACTTTTGATATTTGGTATAATTTTATATCAGACTTTTGAAAATTTCATCTAAACATCTAATCATTAATAAATTATCTAACTCCAATGTTAGATTTAACTGATATAGAATAGAATTGTAATTAACAATTATTAAAAATTAAAAAAAGCTTAATTTTTTTTATTTACATTGAAAATCATGTAATATATATTATATATAAATAAAAAACCAAATTTTTTTAATTGAATTAATAATTATTATATTATCCAAACCTCATCTTCACTCTTTATCTTATCTCTCTTCGCTCTCACTATTGCTCCCTCTCTTTATACTGAAAAACAAAAACAAAAAGAAACAAATATATATTTAAAAATTCCTCCTCTCTATTTTTTCTCTTTTCCTGTTTTCTCTACCGTCTCTCTCTATTGGAAAAACCAGAAACAAAAAAAAAAAAAAAAATCAGAAACCAAAAGATCAGAAAAATAAATAAATAAATAAACTAGAAAGAAAAAAATTAGTATTTTTTCAGGTCATCATCTCTCTGGCTGTCTCTCTCTCTCTTATCCCTCTGTCTATTTCTCCACTCTCCCTCCCCTCTCTCTCGAAAAAATAGAAAGAAAAAAAATTGAAAACTAAAAAACAATTTAAAAAACAAAAACAAAAAAGTATTTCTTGATAGACAGAGAGGAGGAATCGAAAAAACACTTTTTTGAAATAAAAGTTTATGAAAATGCCAAAAAGTAAAATAAAGAGGATAATATAATATTGTTTTTTTTTAAATAAATATAACTTTGATAATAAACTTTTTTGTTAATAATTTTGTTCATATATTTTTTATTGTGCATTAAGGCAAAAAGCATATTTATAATTTCTAGATATTTTTATTATTATTTTTATCATAGAGTAAAATATTTAAAATCGTATATGAATTAACAATTATGAAAAAGATGATAAAAGAAATTAATTTTTATTCTAAAAAGTATTTTAATTATTTTATCATGTTAAAAAAAAATTGAATATCAATTAATGTTTAAAAAATATTTTTGAATTATCAAAAATCTAAATATCTGATCTCAATTGCAACCAAAAGTTAAAAGATGTCAGTGAAATTCTCCCTTACAAAAATTCACTTGGTCGAAAACCTAATCATGATTTTTCAGTAAAATCTTTGTTATTATTTCTTACTTTTCCTCCATAAAAGCTTCACCATCAAAACTAATGCTTCCCCATTCTGTAAAACCTCCATTTGTTTCCAGAAGTATAAATCAAAAACCAAAAATCATTTAAAAATTAATATAGCCAAAATCTAAACTACATAAACTTGAGGAACTTATATTTCAAAATATCCTTCAACATCCCAACCCTCCGAACTAAAAATAAATAATTAAAAAGCTAAAAAATGAAATTGATAGTTGCATTAGTTGACCTGGCCCAAAGATAGGATAGGGTTGTTGGGTAAGCAGCAAAAAAGTCAGAATAAAAAAAAGGAGCCCCAAAATGGTTTCACATGCGAGGAGGCGTGTATTAGGAGTAACTTAGGTAGAAGGTTGTTGGGTATTATGAAAAAGAGGACAAAACTTGTGAGGTTCATCATTTATCATTTTCGTGATTATAATTTAATCACCTATAACTAAGTCTAACGTTATAGACGACGGTAAAATAAAGCACATGACATCTACAATATATTTATTGAAAGTCCTATTATGAGTAGTCTAGTGTACTACATCAGGCGTACATATAAAATTTAGCCATAAAAGGAGATACTAATGGGTATCGCCTGCATTTTCAATTCTCCAAATCCATGCCATTAATTACTAACCTAACCTCACCTAGACTACATAAGCTGGTATTACCAATCAAAATTAGAGAATACATATGTTGAACATAACCAGATTAGGTGCTTTAAATGTAGTGTGCATTTACTGTTCAGATTCATCAATTGCTAGATCACTGCATTTTGAGACCTAGAAACTTTTAACTTTTAACTTGGTCACTCACAAACAGCTGGAAAAACTTGAGCATTTAATTAACTCCCTACTTCAAAAAATTAGCAGTTTCAGAGTTATATCCCATACAAAGGGATTACTTCGAAATTCTTTCACCTCTATAAAGAGAATGAATAATCCACAATTTACTACTGAATTGGTTCACCTGAAGACACATATATATCCAAACAATATTGCATACAGGAACTGCACTGATTCCAATTTCCAAGTACCTAATATGAATAATCTTACATTCCAAATACCTAAACTCAACCACACACTCAGCCATCACTCAGAAGCTGGTAAAAGAGCAGGAAGACTTGTACTACACATTAATTTATCATTTTCTTGCACTGCATATGTCAGCCACGACAATAGGCTATCACACCAGAATGATCTAAAATAAATTAATTAGTGATTGTAAGATATAGAATTTATAAATCCAGCAAAGAGATATTTCGAATGCACAGAGTATGTTTTACATTGATCCATCTTCTTCTATTATACTTCAAGCAAATCAAAAATGGATTTATAAATACCAATGCAGATGAGCTCCAAATAAACACAGATGCACAAAGTGTGTATAGTTGTGTGTTCACTGTAAATGCACATGTAATTCCGTATTTGTATCTCTGTATAGGATGGCAATGTGATTTGCTATGTGAATTGCAAAACAGAATTAAACAACAATCCAAACAAAACCAAGGCATGTGAAAACACCATTTCAAGGCATTAGTTGTTTTTGGTAAAAATCTAACCACCTCCACATCAACTACAGCAGCACAGGAAATTTCAAATAATTTTAACATTACATAAAACAAACGAGATTATCCTTTGCTTCGTTTAACTCTAACCATAATTTTAGGCATCAGAAAAGCAATCACGAGGAAATGCACCATGTTAAATCTTCAAATGAAAAATAAAATAAAAATGAAAGAAACTAATTTTGTAGAAATCTATATCTATCATAATGTCCATGTGCAACCAGAGGTAGCGAGATTGATAAGTAACTTGATTAATTTCCTTTGTTCTATAAAATAGAAATCTAAAACATAAACAAACCCAACTCATTCCATTCACCACATAAGCAACATAATCAAACCCAACTCATTCCATTCACCACATAAGCAATGCCTAAAACTTGTCAACTGCTTTGGCATTAAAACATTTGCCCCACAAATTCAACGATTCTAATTATATTTTATATTAACCACAAATATGGCTTTAAATATTAACTTGGCGGAGAAAAAAAATCATACACATATCAAGTATCAACCATGACAAACTTCTGCTGCTGTTCTTAACTAAAAGATCTAAAACACTTAGAACATACAAGTGACTCCGTACAAATAATAAAAATGACAAACCGAAGTTTTGTACAAATAAAAGCAGCCAAAAAAAAAAGACGTTAATTTGCAAATTCCAGCAGTAAAGAACCACAGCACAGGCTACATAGAGACCGGAGGCCAAGAGTACAATTGACATTGGATTGGTAAACCATACACCATTAACAAACAATAATGGGATTCCTATTGGGATTTTACAATTACATATCTTACAAAGACAGTTTATCAATGTATCTTGTAAGTAACAAAATGATACAACATACTCAAACCCAAACCTGTATATGAGCGTGATAATTTTCAGCACAGTTGGACATAAAGAGACCTCAAAGACATCAATCGGATGGCTTAGAAGGCTGGGAAACCAAATGCCTCCATAGATATCGACCACTAGCCATGTCCACACAGGTCCAAAACCCCGACTCCATAGCTAAACGAACCTGGGAACACTCAAACGACCAAAACATTGAATAAAAATTGGAAACTTTTGGCAACCCAAAAAACCAAATTAACCAACCAAAGCTAAAAATTCGAGGAAAGTATTAAATAAAACCTTGGAGAATCGATTAGCAGAAGGCACTGAGGAGTCTGGGAATTGGGTATTGACGGAGTCGTCAGGATCTTGATGGGTTTCGTCGTCGTCGGTCAGAGATTGTTGGTGGGGATGAGAATTGAGGTTTCTGAGAACAAAGAAGCCGGCGAGAGTGGCTGAGAGGAATATAAGAATCAGTCTCAACGGACACATTTCTCAATCTCATAGAAAGAATCTGAGAAAGAAATTGATCGAGAAATGTGCCCGTGGAAGAGAACTGAGAAGGAAGGAGGAGGGAAAAGTATAATAATACGGATTAGGAACAGAAAAAAAAAAAAACAGGAAGGCTGTGCAGTTTAAATATTTGTCAAAATGGGTTTGGAAAAACAGGAAATTAAAATGGGTGACGTGGGAACTTTTTTGGGTGCATGCGATGGCTGCATTTGACCTAACCTAACCCCATTTTATAGTGTCTGAAACTCAAATTTTATTTTTTATTTTTTATTTTCCTCGTGATTTTGTTGGATTTACACCTGCCTTTTAATTATGGTTTGACAAATTAATGGTAATATATTCTTTAAAGCTTTCCTACTTTTAGAAAATTAGTGGTTTGTGAAGTTCATCCATTTAACCAGGTGATAACGATTTGGGAAAATGAAAAGTTCAAGTGGCCCCCCGTGATCCCACTATAAATTCATAGCTAGTATTATTTATTTTGTACTAATTGATAGTCATTAGTTAATTTTTAATATAAGATTTAAATTGTAACGCATTGCAATGATCCACCACCGAAAGCGTGTACCCAAACTTATTAACTAAATTTTCAGTACCAAGCTTTATTTCAGCGAATTTACCTTC
This sequence comes from Ochetophila trinervis, assembly GCA_003254975.1. Lineage (NCBI taxonomy): Eukaryota > Viridiplantae > Streptophyta > Magnoliopsida > Rosales > Rhamnaceae > Ochetophila > Ochetophila trinervis. The sequence goes on along the minus strand of QANX01006980.1, from coordinate 179,209 downwards.
CATTATTATAGAACATTGTTAATTTTATCAACAATTAATAACCTCACAGTGTTATTCTATAAAAAAAGCAACCGGTCTCCAGAAATAAACAGGGAATAAATGAATTCTATAATATGAAGCTATCAAAAGACATGAGTTGCCACTAATCAAAATGGTTCACAATTTACAGTATTTGTTTTACCCAATTAAAAGTCGCCCAACTAGACTACCTCCGAAAAAAACAAGCAATTTATAACCTCTCAAAAGTTCGAACAAAAGCAGCGTTGTGCTTGGAACTGCATATAGCATGCTTTCAACTTGTAATTTGAAAATGAGCTATGATGCCAAATGAATGATGCCAACTCTCCTGGTCACTCTTTGCACACGGATAGACAATGCCCTGCAATTGAAGAGCTTTTAGAACCCAACATAAATGCCAACCCAAAAATGGCCAATGCTGCCTCCACTCCAGCTCATTCTTGCACACCGATAGTCAATTCAGTGCAATTAAAACTGTTGACACTAACAGAAATGACAAGCCAAAACAGTTGCATCAAAGAAGGCCACAGCCTGCAAGAAAGAAACAGAAAGAACAAATTTATCAACTCATTCAGTTTTTAATATATATGTATATATATATAGATAGATGCAGAAACAATTCGTAATAAAATAACTGTCTTCAAAAATACTTTCAGAGCGATGATATGGAATTAAAGTTTGGAAAATATATTCAAAGAATAAAATTAACCTGACTGCAGATTTAGAGTTTGGCAAATTGTGCGATCTTAGTGAGCACTGTTCTTAAACATCGAATACCAGCTCCTGATTTTGAGCTTATCATCATCTGGAACAAGAATAGTACCAAAGGAATAAGGTCAATGATGCAATTGGAAATTGAGCATATGTGAGTGTCTAAATACCAAAGAAATAAATATACTCCATACCACTGGCTGAACAACAGATTTATGCGCCTTGAGTCTCTGCAAGATCATTACAATAATTAGTAAATTGATTGTCCCATATGAGAAAGATGAGACAATGCTAGGCCTCACAAATATTGTAACTGAAAATTGTGCCAAGGTTACCTCTTCAATTTGCATTGCACGACGTGCCAGATCAATTGGGAAAACCATGTCTGTCTTAGTTAAAACAATCTGGTATCTAGTTTGTGCTCTGTAAAATAGATAAGTAAACATAAAACTAGAGTACGTACCATGTTTCTAGCAAAGTAGTCTTGAAAATTAATGAGTAACAAAATCATCATAAAATTTAAAAGTACACATTTCCCACTACGTAATTCTAGTGTGTCTATATATATATATGGGTGAGTGATGTTCAGTATTGGCCATGTCATGGAAATGAATCCCAAAATTCGAGAAAGATAAGAAAAGAAATTAGCAAACTACAAGCATGTTCTTTTGTACCTCTCCATTAAGTCAATGAGTTCATGATCCCTTGGCTTCATTCCCCATTTTGTATCAATAAGAAGGCAAACTTGTTTTAGACCAACTCTTGTGGAAACATACTCCTTTACCTACAATTTAGAAGAATCCAAGCAAATAGTTATTGGCACATTTACCAATTAGATATTTTGAATAGACTACAAGCATAAATGAACAGGAAAGCCCTGGTAATATACTAAACAACTTCAAAGCCAATTTCATTCCGAAACCTAAAATGAAAATTTTCCCATATACCCTTAAGCAGACATAGGAAAATAAGGGACAGGTGAGGCGATAAGAGCAAAAAGTTTCTGGACAGGATTTTGGTATTTTATTCCTATCCGTCCAAATGTGATGGAATGCAATACATACAACCAATAACCTTCAGTTTAATTATTTGACTAGGCATGTCACCTCTTTGAAATTCAATATAGAAAAGAAGCAAACTATTAGTGGATTGCCAAAGTATAGAGCATAGACCAATTTATCAAGTTCTCTCCTCCTACTTCCATGTCATCGACACCCAAAATACCATTTTTCAGCCATTGTCCATGCAAACTATGCTTGACAACCACATTTACTACTAGCTGGTGTCATGTACCACAAGCAACTTTAATGTAAGCAAAATCTTCACCCTTTAAACCCAAAATGGATATGAAAGCAACCAAGAAAGGTCAATTTTTTGTCGGTATACTCACAAGCTCCTCCCAAGCATCCTTCACTTCTTCTTTTGCATAAGCAAAACCATATCCAGGCAAATCAACCAAGGAGAGCTTTGATCCCAGGTTGAAGAAATTAATAGTCTGCAGAAGATCCAAAGACATCATCAAAGATAATGAAAAAAAAACTGAAAATTTCTGAGGAGATTTTTGTACCTGGGTGAGGCCAGGTTTGTCTGAAGTTCGTACAACACCCCATTGTCTGGTAAGAGCATTGAGTAATGATGACTTGCCGACATTTGACCTTCCTAAAGGGGGCAGAGAATGTAAAAAATACTATCTAATGTCAGAAGGCCAGATCTGGATTATGGAAGAAAAGAATAGACCTTCTGAAACTTAGAAACCAGAAGTAACAGAAACAACATCGGATGATAGATTTAGAAAGTAAAATTATAACTATTCATGTTGTCAAGAGCATAGAATCTGCAGCATATTACAGGAAAATAAGGATATTGCATGTCAATTGACGAGAGAAGAGAGAACGTTAAACCCAAAGGTTAATTCCCTTGAATTCAAAGCTAACATTTCCAACATAACCATTCCTAAAAGACCAGCCTGTGTAAAACTGAGAGCATTATGAGCTAAATTTCTAATGGTATCGAAAATTGACTGCATAAAGTTAGTAATATTTCTTGTGAGTTGCATGCAATTTATTGAGTAGTAATTGATAAGCAAACATGCGAGAAAAAACAAATTCCTAAATCAAATCAGAAATGAGATGGATAAATTTTGGGGAAGAAAACAATGGGAGAAAATGAAAAGTTTTGAATAAAACAAATCAAACATAAGAGATGGTAAAAATTTAAGAAATCCACCTGCAAATGCAATCTCTGGTAGATCAGGCGGTGGAAACGAAGATGAAACCTTTGCAGCAGCAAAAAATGTCAATTTATTCCTGAATACCTGAGCATATAGTTAGCACAGTTATTGATTTTATACAGTAGAGAAATGCGCACCTTAAGTAAATCAAAATTATAAGGATAACATACATTTTCTTCAATTCGCTCTCTTTCTGTGCTTGTTGAGAAGGGAATATTATCTAATGGGGCAGAAAGTTCAGTGTTGTAGCCTGCCCTCCGCAGTTCAATTAAGCGCCTACGACCTAGCAACTGTAACACAAATTATAAAATCATAATACAAGAATTGAAATAATAAAAAGATTTAGCTTAACCATCAAAAGAATTAAAAAAGAAAAAGGAAAAAGAGTTCAAACATTATTTAGAAGTCACACGCATATAAATTACATTATCTTCCACAAACGAAAGGATTGAGGAACTGGGTTGTATTGCACGAAATTGTGCATTCTTTGACATGTCAACCTTTTGCTCCAAATCTTTGTTCTTCTCTTTTGTGCTTTCTGGAAAACAAGTAAACAAAGCTATAAGAGATAGATAAACAACAAAAGGGAAAATATCTAATTTACTAAAAGAGGACACTAATTACATTATGCAAGCTTATATAGCTTATACTTCCTAAATCATAGGAAAGCAACAATGCATAATGGCTCAAAAAGAACTTCCAACAAAGCAAAATCATTTATATAAGAGAATTTTTCCACAACAATTTAATATGGTTCAAACTTTTGATTCCCTTGATAATAAAAAACCGAGAAAAATAAAAGGTTAAGCATATACAGTAAAATTGGGGGAGGAAGAACTCACCACCATCAATGATTTCGTCATTTAATCGCTTATTTGAGATATCATATGGATCTATCCGAATCACCCGCTTTCTCTTCTTTGGTTGCTCATCTGATATCTCCAAATCTTCTTCTGGATTTCTTCTGCCTCGAACTTTTTTCTTTGCAGAATTCAAGAGAGACACAGCAGGTGATTTTTTCTCACTAGGATCCAAACCCTTGCTTGAGCCAAAATTAATCCTGGAATGCTTCTTTGACAAACCAGCATCAGATACTTGTGCACTTTTCACCGTGTTCTTAACTTTACAAGAAGAACTTTTACTTTTAAAAGTATCATCCTCTAGATTACCTGAGATCCACATTGAGCGAGACGATATATTTCTGTCCTTTGCCTTTGCTAAATCATCTTTCACCTGGTTCTGTCCTTTCCTAGATAACGCCTTTCTATTAGGTGCCTTTGCATTACCATATGATACTACCTCCCTGCCTATTTCTTGATCAGCATATATTCTCTTCCTAGTCCCATCAGAACCCCAAGGTCTAGGCTTTTTTTTAGCATAAACCATTCCCAGGTTCCCTTCTTGACCTGCGTGAATATTTTTATCCTTAACACCCAGCTTCAAATTTCTCTTCCCCCCAAATTCTCTTTCACCAAGAGCACTTTGAACCTTTTTGTTTCCATCATTGAAGTTGTTTGATCTTGAAGCTCCAATTTTGAGTTTCTTATTGATCTTATACCTTAATGCATCTGCAGACATTCTCTAAAACTGCTAAATAACCTAATTCAACAAAGACAACACCCTACCACCCTGCCAAAAGATCAAAATTTTCAAAGGCAAAACAAATCACAAGGAAAAAAAAAATTCCCATTCGACATAAAAATAGAACAAATAAGCAAGTAAAAATCAGATGAATTGAATACCAAAAATAGAGCAAATAAGCTAATTTTGGTTGCTTTAAGAAAGTAAAAATCATAGAAATCATTGCTTTTTGAATATTTCCTCTGTTCTTTTTCACTTCAATGCCCAGCGAAGAAGCCCACTGTACAAAGCCAAATGCAAACATTTTGTTCGGCAATACTTTAGACAGACTTTCAGCAACAACAGACTGCATTTTCAGTTACTTATTGATTTATAGTTTTTTTTTCCAGCAACAAAATACTAAATATAGGCTTAAGAAACTTAAAACACAGAAGGAAGTTGAAGAAGTAGTATATCGAGTATGGGAAAAATAGGGAAAAAATTTCCAAAAACGAAAGTAGAGGGATAGAGATACGAAATGGAGGAAAAAAATCATACCTTTTAAGCAAAACGGTAACTTTTATTGCGCAAGCGATGAAGTGATTTTGTGGCCCTCCATTTTTGTTTCTGCCCTAAAACGAGGGTTTAAGGTCGCCGAAGTCAAAGAGACGCTGAAACCGTTACCCTCTCTTCTCATTTCATTTTCTTCATCAATTCTCTTCGTTGCTATTGTGCGATGTGTAGGGGTGCAGATTCGAGTTGCAGACCAGCTCAAGTCCTAAAATGGTCCAAGCTTTAAACATTCGAATTCGAACGGGCTTGGGTTCGGCTTTTCTAGGACTGGAGTGAGCTGATGGATCCGGGTCGGGTCAATTTTTTAGTTTAAAATTCGGTATCCAGCCTAATAGGTGTCGAACTGGGCTTTAGGTTTCAATGTCAGAATTAGACTTCAGATTTAAAACTTAAACCTAAATTTAGAATGTAAAAGTTTATTTTTTTTTTTTTTGGATAATTTAAAATTTTAATTCAAATATTTTTTTTATGAATAATGCTATAAATATTAAAATATTGACTAAATTTATTTATTAATTAAGACCTGTTAATATATTATTGGTTGGAATAATCTTATAATTTAAATATGAATAAATTACCTCTTAAATAGATAACTGAATAAAAAAATAAATCAATTAAATATTTTTTTTTAATTCAGTCTATCATTATGATTTTTTATTTAAAATATTTTTAATAACTAAATAAATATAATATGACAGAAACTAAACAAATACAACATATTATATAATAAAATTTTATTATAAAAATAGAATAAATAAATTATAAAATTATATCGAACTAGCAAATTCTAACGACCTTCGGACTGGCTTGAAAATAAGTTTAGTAGGTCCGATTTCAAGATGGATTTATAATAAAAATATAAAGTTTGAGCCCAACTCAAAAAAAAAATGAGGCGGACTGATGCTCAGACTATATCATACTTAAACTAAATTTAAGCTGGATTTTTTCTGTGAGAATTTGATTGAGTTTTGGGTTTGAAATCTTTTACATATGTAACAATGTTATTTCATAACTAATATTTCATTATTATTAGTTACAAAATTAATAAAAATTGTGAAAAATTTCAAACACCTTCAAGTTCGATAAAATATCATTAACTAGACCTGAAAAATTTCAATACAACCCGTTAACATAATATGAACATGAACGTTTTTTACAGGTTTGGATTTATCTGAAACGGATTAGGTTAATAATGGGTTGACACATTATGAACCCGTTATCTTAACTAGTCTTAACAGATTGACACGCGAAAACTCATTAGACCCATTATAAACCCATTAATCTTTAATGACAATTTAGTAATTTAACTAAAAAAAACTAAGTAGCTGCTGTTAGATTACTTACCATTTGTCCCTGCCTCCCAACCTCAAATTTCAATTTAGCCCATGCTTTTGCCATTTCATAGCCATTTGCATTTTTGCTAGTTTTAAGCTTCAATTTTCTCCTTCAAAATGACCATTTTTCTCTGGTTTTGAGTTCAAAGTTTTTTGGACCCAGTTTACTCTGTAAGTTCTTTAAAATGAGTATGAAACTTCTAACGTTAATGGTGTTTTTGTAGAAGTTATATATGTATTTTTTTCCTCAACACCTAATTTTAAAAGTATTTTAGTGTTTCATTAATTTTTAGTATGAACTATAAACTATAAATCAAATATATTTTTCATTTAAAAAAAATTGAATATAAGTTTAACATGTTAACGGGTTACATGATAATTTGATGAACGGATTTTGGTATACATATTTCAACACAAAAGTTTAACAAGTCGGGTTTGAATGAGAAATTTTTTACATGAACACGAATACCACACGATACAAACACAATGCGATATGACACATTGCCAAATCTATCCTTGACCCCTTTTAGGTTTCAAATTCAACATTCACTCATCCCACAATTAAATCCTCATGTTAAATTTAATTGTTAAGGGTCAATTTGGTAAACATATTTATATTTGATATACAAGATGCAAAGAAACTTTTTCAATCACATAAATATTTGAAGTTTAAAATTGCATTGCATTTTCGAGGAAATATTTTATATGTATTACTTTATTTCATGTTCATAATTAATTATAGAGTTAAATATACTTTAGTATTTTTTAAAATTTAATTTGTTTAGATATAGATCACTAAAATTAATTTGAACATTTAATACTTCCAGATTTGCAAAAAATTACATTTTAGTCCAATTAGATTAAATTTAACAGAATCCATTAATTGCTGCACTTTACTACTTTCTAAAAAAAAATTACAAATTATCTGAAATATTAAAAAAAATACATCTAATCTTTTTCCATCTAAAAACTTTTATTTTATCTTAAATTTGCTAAAAAATGTTCTTTTATTAAGAAGTTTTTTTATCCTTTATGCTTTTTTATTATGAAATTTTTTTTATCCTAAAATATGTTTATATCTAAAAGTATTTATCATTAAATTTTGTTTCATCTTATATATTCTATCCTCCTGAATTTTTTTTTCCATCTTATATATTTTTTAATCATGAATTCTTCTTTTTTTAAATCCTAAAATTTTTTCTTCTAATTTTTTTATCCTAAATTAGGTGTTCGTGCATAGTCGAGAGCTGGACCGGAAATTTAGCAGGAGCACGCATCTGAATCATGAGTGCATTTATTATCTAAACATTTTGGGATTATATACTATTATAATTGAATCGCATATGATTTGTTTTGATTAGATTTTCTTGTGCATTTAAATTATGCTTGTTAAATATATTATATGTTGATTTAAATGGTTGATGAGTCAAGACTATATATGTATTTGTGATTTTAATGGAACTCATATTTATTTGGAAATAAATATGAGATTTGTGTTTTAGAATGGTTTCGGTGATTTATGAGATTTTTGGTTATTTTCGTAATTTTGTAGAAAATGGTAATTTCAAAAAAAAGTTGTGGCTTTTGTGGAATTTAAGAATTTTTGGGGCAATTTTTTGATATTCGAAATATTTGATTGTTTTCGTAAAATTTTCCAAAATAGAATATTTTGGAAAATTGTTTTAAAATAAAAAGATTTGAAAAAAAATTGATGATATTTGGTGATGGATGATTTCAGAAATGATTTTGAGGAGTACCACACAATATTGAGATATTGATTGAGATGTATGATTATTATGAGCGCTATTATTATTATTATTATATTATGCCATCATCTGCTGCGGACACGTGTCGAGAGAGAAATGATGAGAATCCTGCCATGACATATTTCGGACGCCGGTTCGTTGTAATGAGTTATACCCCAACTCCCTCGCCTGTGACGCCATCAGGATGCTGAAGGTCACACGGCACGATACTTAAGTGTGGTACCAGTTTTGATATATAATTTATGGTTTTAGATTGGTTTTTGACCTCACGGGTTGTAGCCCATGATATTTGATTTATGGGTTGTGGCCCGTCTACTTAGCATTTTATGAGATTATGTTTGACAAATAAATTTAAATGTTTTATGACATTACATTTATTGATCGGCAATTTGATCAGTGATTTTAAATGGTTGTTAATTTATGTTTTTGCTCCTAAATCGTGTTATTTTAATTTAATGATTTTTGGGAGTTAAACTAAGGATTTTGTGAAATTATTTTCAAAATGGAGAATTTTTCAAAGAGTGACGTGAGGCTTGAGTATAAAGAATTTTATTTACTGGATATATTTTATAGTTACCTAGGCTCACTCATGGAGATATTCATATTTCACACTTTGTATTTTAATTTCATTCCCTATGTCCTAGCTGCAAGTTCTCGTGAGCTACCGTCGGCATCGCATCCACGCCCAGCTTCCGCTATCATTATCTTTTTCTTCGGACTTATGTAATATACATGATTTTTGTTATTCTATCTATCACTCTTAGTGGCTTTAATGTTCCACGTATGCTCTCGGAATGTTTTATATTGTTGGTATGTTTAGTAATTTATTTTAGCAATGCATGTTCACTTAATTTATGTCTCTTTTATCTTAATTATTGATTTATTGTTTATTAAACTCTCTTTCAGAGGAGAATTCTGTCGGCTATCCTGAAAGATTCTGGTAGAATCTTTATCAGGCAAAACCTCTCCGGATAGTCTGGAAAGATTTCCGAAGCAGATTCTATCAAAAATCCATCAAAAGATAACATTTCTAACTGATTATAACATCTGGAGGGTTGAGGGATGAATTTAAAAACCTCGATGGTGAGTAATGATTTATCAAACCTGAGAGGGTTCTATAAATTTAATTTTGCCTAGAAACTAAAATTATGGAGATGAAATTTAATACAGACGAATAAGGTAATATATTTTATTCAAATAATATTTTAAAAACAATATAATCAAATATCCAATAAAGTACAGTTGGATGTGTTAATAATTTTTAAATTAACTATATTAGTATTTTTTTGGTAATTTAATATATTTTATGTTGTAACTTTTTTTTTAAAATATATATATATATTAACAATTATTTAAATACGTGTTTTTTTTATAATAGGTGTTGATTATTTGGGTATTGGACAAATGAATAAAATGTGTTAAAAAATTATAAATTAATTATTTTTATATTTGTTTAGTATAATGGAGCCTGCCACTTCCACATTAGCATTAATTTAAAGAAAATAAATGCACAAAATTGTATATAGCACATTTCGTTGCTTCAGAATAAAGTTTTTATTTTCTTTCTTAATTTTGGTAAAGCAATAAAGAATTTTTAAAACAATAAAAAGGTTATTATTATTAACTCGTTTATCATTTAGCAGAATAAGCAATTTCAAATGACTTTCACATTATACATTAAACATACAAACGAGTTTGTGTAACCATTATAATCGGCATTGTTTTTTATTGGTAAGGAATAGGTATTAATTATGAAGAAGTATACTAAATATATACGCCACCTATGTTTGTGTTCCTGCCAATTTGTCTAAGACTAACTCTATTATATATATCTCTAGAAGAAATGCCCAATATGATGATGAGAAAGCTGATGAGGTCAATGATGAAGAGCATTCCATATTAAAAAGGTGTATGTACCATCATGATTATCATTTAGCTAACATGCATGGTCTATTGGAAAAGTAAAGATTTTTTTTTTTTTTCTTTTTGGTGAATATGGAAAAGTAAAGATTGACGTATACTGAAAATCCTAAATGATATGAATCCAAATAAGCTTCGGATCCAATATATATATATATGCTGGTATTTGTACATTTGCCTTCTTGGTCAAAATTCAAATGCCTTATAGATGGGAGTTCAAATTCTTTTGTTGATATATGTTTAAGGAAAAAAGATAACTATTCGTAGCATTAATAAATAACACCATGACCATCTACTTTGTTTTAAAGTTGATTGCATTTTAGTATCTCTAGTTAATTTTAAAATATTGCAATTTAAGTCTTCAATTTTAAATCCACTATATTAAGCTCTCTATTTTTCATTTAGCGCATATTGAGCTTTCTATCATCTTAGTTATGATTTTTAAGTTTTTAACCCCTAATGCAATTATAAAGTACAGGCTGCGAACCTTTACAAAATGAATTGAATGTTTTATACTTTGCTGAGTTATTTGAAGCATCCTAAACATAATTATTTGTTGGCTAATATTGAAAAATTTGATGATAATTGGACTAACGTGCACCAAATCATAGAGGTAATGCGGTAGCTTCTAAAACCAACAGCAAGATTGCAGCATTATGGCATTTAAGAGTGTAATTCAATAGTAGAAGTCAGCTGAATTTTCACATTTGAGAGTATGGGAGTTGAGGTTCGAGTTTTGGTAGTATCATTTAGACTTAAGTGCTCTTTTTCGCTGCTATCACACGAGAATGAGGGAGATCTAGTGACATAAACCTCCAGTGTGGACTCCCACTGAGTTGAAAAGACGTCTGGATTTGATCTACTCACTAGATAACTCATGAGCCTATAACCCAGCTACAGATAAATCTTTTTTTTTTTTCAGTACAAAGTACAATCGACCTTTTATTTTATAGATCAAATAGTTTATTCTCTTATAGCAATTAGGAAGAAGAAAAAAATATTGGTCTACAGTCCACATTAGCTATACGGTAAATAGAAAGATGAAGAGAAAGGAATTGGTTGGGTAATGCGGTTGGTGGTGGCCTTGAGGGTTCCAATTAATTTTTAGTTTTCGTTAACAAAAATATCCAACCATGAAAAGATCCATAACTATTCTTAGAAGATCATCTATGACTATATATGTACATAGATTGTGTTTTGTAAATCGGGGAGAAAAAAGAACATATATATATACAGGAGTGCTGAGGTGGGCGAAGTCGCCCACCTCTCAGAGTCTGAATCCCACCTCTCAGTGTAAATCCCCCCAATCCCCAATATTTCAAAATTCGGTCCCCCCAATCCCCAATAGTCAAAATTCGGTCAAGATTTTGAATTTTAAAAATTCCTCAAAACGTGCATTTTGATCTCATGCGAAATACCATCTTCTCCCACGCCCATCTCCTTGCTCGCAGAAAACAAAAAAAAACCAGTGCCCCGTGCCCCCATCTTCTCCCACGACCATTTCCTCTCGTAGAAAAAATTGCCCATCTCCTTTCGCAGAAAACAAAAAAAAACCAGTGCCCCCATCTTCTCCCACGCCCATCTCCTCTCGCAGAAAAAATTGCCCATCTCCTCTTGCAGAAAACAAAAACCCAGAAAAAAAAACCAGTCAGATCTCTATCTCCTTGCTCGCAGAAAAAAAAAAAAAAAACCAGTCAGGGAAACCGGCCGTCGATCTCTCCCGCCCTTCGCACCACCCGTCGATTTCTCCTTGCTCGCAGAAATCGGCGTTTACCAAAATCCCTGATCTCCTGGAGAGCAGAAATCAGCCGACAGAAACCAGTGAAACCAGACCCGTCGCACCACCAGTCGCACTTCACACCAGGGAAACCGGATTCGCACCCGCCGTTAGCACCACCTGCACCAATTTTTCCCCTTTTCACACCCGGTATTTACTAGTTTCTTACTGAGATTGTTCTTCCAAATTCTGTATTATTTTCTGAATTATTGCTTTGGAATATTGATTTATAAGAATAAACGTTTTGACTTGGAAACACACAGCCATTGAATACTATGTTGTCTTTGGAAACAGATATTAGTAGTTTATTTTGTGGGAAGCTTTAGTGCTAAAATCGGTTCTCAGATATTGTTGTTGCTGTTTTTTTTGCTCAACTGTTGTGTTTTTCTCAGTTTCTCCAGACAACAATGGTTTCTCTGATACTATATCTCTGTTGGATCTTCAATGATAATTGAAATTGTCCCTTTGCAATGAATATGCTATTACATTCCAACATAAGTTTTCCAATAATTAATTTGTAGTAGTATTCTCCTGTATTCCAACATAAATTGTCCCTTTGCAATGAATATGTTATTCTATTGTACAATAATCAGATGGTAGTTTTGTGACAATAATCAGATGTTATTCATGCATTTGTCCTAGTTTTGAGAAGAGTGTATTTTGTGAATTCGTGTGTAACTACAAAGGAGAATTACTATTATAGAAAGGTAAATGAATTTTTTAGTACACAATAAGATAGTATGTTGGTGACTGTACAATCAGGAATATGAGCCACGGGTAAGGTACAATATTAGAATCCAGATTTCTTTTTATCTGTCTCACAATTGCTAGAAAATCTTTGCTGCTGCTGTTTTTTTTTTTTCCTTTATTGTTTTTGTCTTCTTTAAAAGGAAAAAGGTTAATTGTTTAACATGTATGTGTCTAGGAACATGATAACTGGCTTGCCCTTGCCACCTGTAAAATACAATTTGCATAAATGCTATTCTCAAAATAATTTAACATGGTCTGTTTTATTTAAATTTTAGATACAATGTCGTCGTCGAGTACAAATGATAGTCTGAACCAACAAAAATGTGTATGTGGTGGTTATATGAAGCTAAAGACATCTCGTTCTGAAAAAAATCCGAATAGAAAATATTGGAAATGCTATAACATCAAGGTTCGTTTTGTACAATCGTAAGTAAATGTGCCATATCAAAGTTTGTTTACATCAATCCTAACTAAATGCTATTTTTACAGGATGGTGAATTTTGTGGAAATTTCGTTTGGCACGATGAATTGCAATCCAGTAGCTCAAATTCGGAACTAAACGCCAATGTTCGAGAGTTGAAGTCCAATGTAAATGTCATACTCAATATTTTAATTGAAAAACAAAAAGAAGACAAGCATAGAACTCTTATGAGACAAAAAATTCTTAATTACGCATGTATGCTTGTTATAGCTTTAGTAGTTGTTTTATTTTTAATAAAGATGATTTAAAACGTTGTATTCGTTATTTAATAACATGTAGTAGGGATTAGGTTTTTATGTATTTTGTTTGGAACCTTTAATGAAATGTAATATGTGATTTCTTAAACTGTGAAATTGTTTTTTGGAAAAATGAACTCTTATGACTCATTTTTAAGCTTTTTGGTAGAAAGTGTTACTTTTTGTCTCTCACTCTTTTACCCTCATCTATCCTGCATTGCTTGAGGATTGAGCCATTGAATTACTGACAGCATTTTAACTAATAAAACATTTTCCACTGTCCCATCTTCTACCATTTGCTAATCCGAATAAATTCAAGTCATGAATATATCAGCAAGAAAAATACTAATATAGCAAAAGAATTTTAGCAAGGAAATCTCATATAAATCTTTATGTAATTAACACTGGAACATTGTATTAGATTTCTAACCTCCAGTTGAATTTGCATTAAATACCATCAGCAAGTGACCAAGTGAAGCAACTTTGTGAAAAGATTTCCATCAAAGATTAGAAATAGAAAATATTTATTCCCATAAGTCCAGAGAATAACAAGTTTTTTTTTTTTTGGTAAATAACCTTGCATTAAGCACAAAAACCAATCTCTAAAAAGTGAGAAGGAATGGTAGGGAACGGCAAACCAATATTATCAAAACAACAACCAACATTAAACAGAAAATCAAGATCACAGTTACTTTGGAGAGTTTTAACTGCAACTGCATTAGCTAAAGCATTTGTGGTTCTTCTATTCCATCCAAGTGCAAATTCAGCTTCAAGTGCAGATTCACATCTAGCTGTTGGTGCTAACATCATAGATTATCCACGGATGAATACCAGCCTTAGCTCCAAGAGAAATGGCCTCCATAGAAGCGACAAGATGAATGCTCTCAAGCAGTTCATCAACCATTTTAAGTTTACTGCAATAGCAAAGGAAATTGGAAGATAAGAATATAAGTTGTTTTCTTTTTCTTTTTTTTCGAACAATGCTATAAAATATTATGTTACTTTACTATTCTTATAAATGAAAATAATTTGAAAACTCTGAAGTACATGCATCAATACAACTTCCAATGGAAAAATACTTTCAGCAGTTACCAACTCATTGCATGGAACTATGTTTTAAAAGAAAATATATAAAATGGTATTAAAGTAATAAATTTAGCAGTAGCCATAATTATGTTAGCAGTAGATGCACACCTTCCAGCACCAACTTCACCCTAAAAAACGTATAGTTTTTCACACATTGCTGTAAGAAAGAGACAAAAGCTTAGCTAAGAAATAAAACATATTGGAAACAGAGGTGAAAGTTAGCTTAAACTTGATAACAGATGTCATATGTCCACATGTAATTCAGTTGAGAGATTATCCAGTTTCATGGTTGGGCATGTGAAGTGACCGCTTAGCTGTTCAAAATTGTAAAACAAAAGAAAAACAAACCTTCACTGGAATTCAAGGGCCAAATTCGTACATCAATATGGTAGCATTCGAACACAAAACCAGTTAGATATTAGGCTATGTTACCATGTTAAGTTAGCATCAATCCATTAAAAGCTGTGATTAGAATATATTGAGATGCAGTTGCAACTTGGCATGTAAGAGAAAACAAAGGCCATATCAGAGCATGAACTCCACTAGTTTTGGCTCCTTAGTGAGATTTCTCATGAAGGGTTCAAACATTACACATGCACATGTAGATAGCCCAATAAGAAAATGTTTGTCTCACTTATGTTTAAAACTTCAATTGAATGGAGAAGGTTACTACTATATAGAAGCATATTTTCTAAACTGATTCAAAATATCCTTTCTTAGCTGTATTGAGGACCCACACATCACTATCCAATTTTCACTTTCAGTATCGGCCAATGAAAGCAAGTTCCAAACAATCAACCAATAAACATTAGAGGGAGGAAATATATGAACCTTGAATGAGCCGTTGCTAGATGTCTACTAAGGTCCCTTAAACATGTGGAATAAACTGATTGTAAATCCTGCAAAATTGTATTTTATTAAGATCATCAAAATTTAATTTTATTAAAATATAAACCATCAAAATGATTAATTCCTTTACACTTACATATTGCACTACCAGCTTGAGATGTCATTTCTTCTTCAGATGATGATTCTGAATGGATATTGCTTTCATCTAGTGTAGATCTATAACAAATTCACAACAAAGTATATGTCTTATTGGTCAATCAAATATAAAAGAATACAATACAAGTTTTAAAAAATCAGCATTTGTAAATAAATGTATGAAATTACCTTTCACTCAACTTGGGACAATTTCTTTTATCGTGTGCTTGTCCCCGAAGTCCACATCCTTTACAAGTCTTTTTCTTGAAATTCCAGTCTCTTTTCCAGATTTAAGTCTTTTTCCACATCCTTTTGCTCTCACATGTAAAAGATTGCTAATAGTTGTGGGCTGTTTTGAACTTTTCGTGGCCTCTTGTGACATGACATTCCTACTTCCGTTAATTTCCTTAATTTTGCCATGTATCACTTTCAACTCATTCATAAGGAAAGAACTGCCTTCACCGGTTAGAGATGTATCATCAACTACAATAGCTGAGTACTGGGATAAGCTTGAATGTCGTGTCATCAATGGTATTTCATGAGGATCGTTCAGTTCTTGACCAAAACCAATCTCTACTCCTATTTTTGCATTTTTTGTCCATCTCATCAAAATGTATTGGCTTGGTAGATGTATGACTTGTCTCAGATGGAAAAATGCCAACATATGCCTACATGGGATACCTTTGAATTCAAACTGGCCGCAGCTACAAGAAACAACGTCTTCTTGCTTGTTAAAATGAACATGTCGACCAGTTGTTGAAGTGTTCCCATCAGGCCTCTGTACGTCATAACGAATAATGTCATCATCCTCAAACGTCTTACAAACGTCTTACTTATAGTATAAGCGGTACTTTCAAACACCTCATTTTGAAAGATTTTAAAACTCCGCTTTGTGTATACTTCCACCATTTGTTTCTCCATAGCCCACAAAGATTTAAGCTTAGGTTTTTCATTAACATCGACATGATCTACAACTAACTCCGAATGTCGCTGATGGATGACCGCTCTATTAAAATGATTGATAAAGTCCATTAAACCATTTCTTCTTGAAATGTATTTCTTGAAAAAAGAATGCGAACTTTCAGCTCTTTGACTACTGCTCATTCCAGCACTAAAATATTTATTAACATATGCCGGAACCCATTTCTCGCGGATTTCATATATTTCACCTAACAAATCATTCCTTTCCAATTTAGTTTCCCATATCAAATCCATCCAACATGCCTCAAAATTTTCACCTGTCTCAGAGTTAAATATAGCACTCTTGAATTTTTGGTAATTGTCTCGGTACACAATCGAGTCAATCTTTATAGAAAACTTATTTAAAATGTGCCATATACAATATCGATGAACAGTCGATGGAAAAACTTGAGCTATGGCTTTCGTCATTGTAGGATCTTGATCAATAATAAACACTTGAGGACCACCTTTTGACGTAGCATCTAATAACTTTTTAAATAACCAAATAAACGATTCCGTTATTTCATCACTCAAAAATGCACATCCAAAAATGATGGTTTGACCATGATGATTTACTCTTGCAAGTGGAGCAAAAATCATACCATACTTGTTGGTGTTATAAGTTGTATCAAACACTATAACATCGCCAAAAGTATCATACGATCTCCTCGCAATAGAATCTGCCCAAAAGCATCGCACAAGCCTACTTTCTTCATCAAGTTCAAAGTCGAAGAAAAATGAATGATCTTCTTTTTGCTTGAAAAAAAAGAAATCTATCAAGTTTTCTGCATCAAACTCTCTTTCATCCCCTTCAACTTTTGTTTGATAATTTCTTAAATCCTTTTCAGTAAAACCAATATTTGAAGGACCACCAAATTCAATCTCCATGATTCGAATTTGTTGGGATGCTAGTATATTTGCCGAAGATAGTTGTTCACTTAAAGCTTTCTTCGCAGTAGAAATACTCCTATGTGACCTTAGTAAATGTACCTTTGTAGAAGTTGAAAGAGCATGTTTATGCTCTTCTATGAATGAACTAACTATCCAATTCGGACATGTTTGTCGCTTTACCAATGCTAGCTTTGCTTTACACCCTACTCGAACAATTGATCGATTCCTTTCACATGTTCGCGGGACAGAATCGGTTAACCTTTTCCGATAATAATCATTTGTTTGCCCTTCCTTAGAGCAAACAAACTGTTTCCAAATTAATTCATTTGTTCCAGGTTTTCTCTTGCTATTGCCCATCCTCGCACTAAATCCATATTTTCGTGCATATGCATTGTAGAAAGCGAATGCCTTTTCAGTCGACTCAAATTCCTGTGCAACTTTAGGTTTCTTTTCTTCCGCAATTTGTGGACTAAATATTTGACTTTCAGAGCTAACTTCTTCCATTTCTTATACATTCAATTGTATACCAAATGAAATCAAAATCAGTAACTAATTCATAATAATAAAGTAACTAATTCATAATCCATATTATTAATCACTAAATAAGCATAAGATCATTTATCACTAAATAAGCAACATATTAGTTTCTAGCACCACCACTACCACCCATTAGTTTCACAGGATATACTAATCAGTTTATAGAAAATAAACATATAGGGTACTTATATTCACTAAATAAGCAACATATTATTTCATTGATTTGATTCTTGTATAACAGATTCAATCTGTATATAATTCACAGGATATACAAAACAGTTTAAAGTTATTGTTTTTTCAAAACAAAAACATGTGGCCTTTATAAGGTTATAAATCAAATAATAATTAAAAGAATAAATATGTATATAGAAATGAAAACTACAAGATTTTAGCATGAACTAAAGTCGGCTTCATCAATCTTATGGAAACATAAATCTGACTCCTCTCGTAATGGAAACATCAATGTTATTTTCTCGTAATTCCATGAAAATAAAAAACCAAGTATAACTAACCTATAGAAATAATACGAAATTCCATGAAATAAAAATTCTGAGAATTGTTAATCAAAGAAATGAACAGCTTACTGGATTGAAGGCTTGGAAAATTCGTCTGAAAGGAGAGAACGAAAATTTGGTTTTCCTGGTGCGAACGGTGCGACACAATGGCGGGTGGTGCAAAGGGCGGGAGAGAACGGCGGGTGGTGCGAACGGGTGGAGAGATCGGCGGCCGGTTTCCCTGACTGGTTTTCGTTTTCTGCGAGAGGAGATGGGCAATTATTTCTGCGAGAGGAGATGGGCGTGGGAGAAGATGGGGGCACTGGTTTTTTTTTGTTTTCTGCGAGAGGAAATGGGCATGGGAAAAGATGGGGGCACGGGGCACTCGTTTTTGTTTTTTGTTTTCTGCAAGCAAGGAGATGGGCGTGGGAGAAGATGGTATTTCGCATGAGATCAAAATGCACGTTTTGATGAATTTTTAAAATTCAAAATCTTGATCGAATTTTGACTATTGGAGATTGGGGGGACCGAATTTTGAAATATTGGGGATTGGGGGGATTGACACTGAGAGGTGGGATTCGGACTCTGAGAGATGGGCGACTTCGCCCACCTCAGCACTCCTATATATATATATATATATATATATATAATAGCCTTTGCAATTATGTTAGAAACTTATAAAAGAAACCAAGTTGACATTTTCGTTTATGGCTTTTTACAAGAACCTTTCAGTAAACCAAAATTTCAAAGAGAAAAAATTAAATGAAGTTTATAATATCTTAGGAAATTAATAAACTAAACCACGAATTACGTACTAGTTTCCTAATGGATTCAGACGTACGTCTTTAATTAAGCTAAACCCTCTATTAAAAGCTTCGGATTTTCAATATATTTCATTTGTTTTACACTAAAACCCTGTTTCGCATCTTCCAAATGTTGAGATGGAAAATAAAACAAAATTAGCAAATCAAAGCACAAAAACAATGACAAAAACTACAGCGTTAATTCTTCATCTTAGTTTCTTCTTACCATAAAACAAAACACACGTACCTTTGAAACTCAAATATTTTTATATTATTATATTCCCACAGTCTCTCGTCACATAATAAGGGTGGCAAATTGTTTTATTTTCAATTGTTTAACATATTTTAATAAAATATTTTTTTGTATTATTATTTTTATATTATTAAATATTAAAATATGTATTTATTTATTATTTTAAATCTTTATAAATTAATTTAATTTATCCGTATTAATTTTGAATTAAATAACTTAATTTATATGAGTAGCTTTCAAGTTGATTTATCGTGTCCTGATCTAAATTATCACTCTAGTTATACTAGCTATCTTTCTTAGGATTTCAAGTATAATCAACTTTTTTAAAAATTTAAAATGATTTATTTTTTAATTTTTTTAATTTTTAGTACAATAAAAAAATTAATTTTGAAGATCATGTGCTATACACGTAATTTTTAAGTTGACGGATACAAAAAAAATATTTTTTCCACGATGCACTTAAAACGTCATCTGGAAGGCTTTAAGCAACGGTTTGAAATCGTCGTACTAAGGATCGTCGTAAAAAGATGGACTATACCGTCGTCTTTAGAATTAACTACGATGGTTTGACGTGTCGTCTATATAGACAAAATACGTTAGATCCATATGGCTAATTCACCAAATATGCGACGAGCAAAATGCGTCGTGTAAATGCTCTGATGTGGCAAAAAAAATGTCATCTTTAGTACTAACCACGACGCACATTATTCGTCATACATGTTCATCAAACACAACACACATAATGCGTCGTGTATGCCTATCAAAATAACTCAAATTACTGTCATCAAAGCTGTAGCCACCCACACCGAATATGCCTCTCAATTTCAAAACCGCCACTACCCACAAATAAACCACCACCAAAAAAGCCTATCACGCTTAAAAAACACGAACAAATGTATAAAAAAAAAAAAAAAGAAGGTCAAAAACACTCAATAAACTCATCGGAAAATCACTACAAATCAGTCAAAATATGAATATTACAAACTTATATTTGGAAACTAAAAAACTTAAGTTCAAACTATAATAAACCATCTAATGAAACTAAAGCTAAAAACATTACTTACATAGAGTGAAATTATGCAATTTTAGCTGGTTTTGAAGGCAAACAATGAAGAAACATGTACGAAATCAAAATATGCATATTACAAACTCATATTTGGAAACTAAAAAACTTAAGTTCTAACCATAATAAACCATCTAATGAAACTAAAACTAAAAACATTACTTACATATAGTGAAATGACGCAATTTTAGCTGGTTTTTGAAGGCAAACATCAAAGAAACATGCACGAGTCTAAAACCATGCACTTCTGTGCCGTCATGGAAGTTATACAGTTTTGAGCAAATGAAGAAGAAATGAGGATGAAACCCTGGTTAACACCAGGGAAAACGGCGTTGTTTCAATTAATTTAAGTAACCACGATGCTCAAAGTGCATTGTCTTTTCCTTATTATTCAGGACGTGCATTGCGAGTTGTCTAAAGTACTTTAGATGGCGCACACTTTGCCTTAGTATTCAGGATGCGCATTGCGCTTCGTCTTTGCCTTAGTATTCACGACACACAATGTGTGTCGTCAATAATTGTATATATGACGCACTTGCATGTCGTGTAAAATCTTATTATTAACGACGCATTCTAGTGCGTCGTCTATAGTTATATATATAAGTATACACGACAGTTTTGATAGTTGCATGTAATATAGTTTACACGACGTTTTTCCGTCGTCGTGTAAAGTGCCACGTCATACCATCTAGGCTCTAATCATGGACACGTGAATTTTACTTATTTTATATTGTAAGTATTTACAACGTTGTTTTGTTGTGCGTCGTATTTTCTGAATTTTAATTTGACGTTCAACAGTTTGCTCGTCTTAGTTATGTAAAAAAAAAAATTAATAATTATATATTAATTCAAATTGCATCGTCTTTAATTTAATTACGACGTTGCCTTTTTAATTCTTTGTAAATGATATTTGGACGATCGGCGTAATATCATCTTCTTTTTTTTTTGTAGAGTTTTCACAAAATTGGATAAATATGTAATTTTTTTTAAATTGTAGAGTATCAATTGTATAAATTAATTATAAATACCTTTGTGTGAACAAATTCAATTTTAAAAAATATTAAAATACATTAAGACATTTTCTAATCCATTGGCCGACACAATCTACTAAAAATTGTATAAGTATTTGTATAATGATTTTGATCATTAATATAGTAGAATCCCTGCCTTTAAAAGAATTTTTATTTTATTACCTTTTTTTAAAAAAAATTTGTGAAATTTTTCACTGTTCTATTTTTATTTTAAATTAAATTTATATCTTATAAATTGTAATTAATTAATTAAAATTTAGTTGATAGAAAAAGTGATTAATTACCTATACACACCCATGATCTATAAGGAAGTCTTGATAATGGTTCCGTTCGTGAAGAACTTATAATTCACATAGTCAGTGTTGCTAGGTTCACATTAATCTTGCATGTGAATGTAATGCTGTAGAGGTGAAAATCACTAGCGTTATGGCAGTTTGATTATATATGTGATAATTGATGATTGGTTTAGAATGATAGAAAAACTAAAAACTTTCAATAATGATGTGGCAATTCAAAGCAAAAATGCAATACACATCACTGGTAATTATAATCAATAACGATAGTGAAATAGTACTTACCAAAAAATAAAAAAACGATAATTAAATAGTATTAGTAGGCTTGAGCACTATGGGCCAGGAAAACACTGATGAAGACCAGAACGCGCGTTTCATTAAGTGGCTGGTGAAAACGTCTCATTTTAAAGTAAATCAAATTTTCCAAACTTTAGATCAGCACCTGGCACTTTCTTCATCATATCTCTATATATATATATATATATTCAGAATTTTTTTAGGTATATATAGTTAAATTCAGAGCTTGGTCACAATACTATGATTTGTTTTTTCATTTGATCCTAAGTTATTTAACAATATTTTACTTTTTGTACTTGAGAAACTTGTAATTATGTGCAGTAGCTCTTTTGCCTTTTCCACTTCCAGAGAACACATAATTGATATTATCTGAAGTCTTGCTAGCTGGAAGCGTATAATTAAAGAGTTAAAATATAATGAACAATATTCTAGCTAGCCTGTCCAGCGGCCACCACATGAAATTGCCTGCCTAAAATCACATCCCCACCGTCGGTTTCTTTTTATCTTTTTCTTTTTGTGAACAAAATATTCGATTAATTAAAGTTGATCTAGATACAATGGAATTTTGAAAGTAGCAAGCATCAACCCGATTTCACATGAAATGGAAAATATTAAATAATAAAATCTATAATTTAGTACTTTATTTTTGTAATTAGATAACCATTATATAGACAACTTGAAATTGACTGCCTAAAATCTGTGATTTAATGTTCTCACTCAAATATCTTTGCCCACGGTGCACCGTGGAGATCCATCTTCTGTTTCCATTTTTCTATTTTAATTCATGTCCTACTAATAATAGAATCTTGCGTCATTTTAAAAGCCACAAATATGCAAGACTCACGCCCAACGCGAAGTTTGATTTGGCCAACTCCATTTCTCACTTGTCATTCACAAACTCAAGCTTGCCCATTAAGAAGCTCCAAAAAAAAAATACGTCACAACGTGATTAAAAAAAAAAATCAGATTTAAAATCTTAATTTCATCATTTAAGCTGGAAAAAATAGCAAAATTCAACTTAAATATAAAAATTAAAAATCAAAAAGAGCTAATATTAAAAAACCTGAAATTAACTGTAATTAATATTACACAAATAATAGTACGCAATACGATATTATACACATATCATATTCAAATAACAATACAACACGCACAAAACATATGTAATACAACGGAGTAGAAATTTGAGAGAGAGATGAATCGAACCCTTTATTTCTCTATTGCTATTACGTAGTTTACAAATTATATATATATAGATGGATAGTCATATAGATATATTTACAAGCTTTTCTCTATATTGATTAATTAATTAAGCTATTTTCTTCAATGGTAGAAACACCACGGGTTCACTAGGGAAAAAAACCCGATTAACCCCCCTGGTAATGTTTTATTCCAATTACAAAATACAAACTACAAACTGAAAAAAATATATATATATTTTACTTTCATGATTGCTTGAATCGAACATCAAAAAGTACACCGAAAAACTCTGCCGGCGCTGATATTCATTTCCATGTTCCATGCGCCGCCATTACCATTCAAAAAGTTCAATCAATCAAACTTAACTGGTTCTTTTTTCTTTTCTTCTATCTTAGTTTTCGGAATCGGAAACCTGGGTGGAACTGGACCCGGCTTCTTGACCCGTTAACCCACTTAGCAAAGGCTTGAGCTTGTTATTCCACATAGCTTTGTACGGTCCAGCTTCTCCACCTTTTCTCTTGGCCTCCACAACTACCAAATTCTGTGTCAATCGGTACACTCGCACTCCAATCGCCAAACTCCCATTTTGGCAATCCATCTCCAACCCCCACTCCTTCTTCTTCTTCACCCTCAGTTTCTCTACCTTAGCCAGTTCCTCGACTTTCTCGATGATTTTCTCCGGTTCCTCCGACGACACGAATCGATTCCTGTCTTCTATTGCAGTGTACGAATCGTCGAACAATCCCGACAGATCCAAACCCGACGAGAACGAAATTAAATCGAACGCGTTCAGATGGGACGACATTTCTTCCGGGTCTTCATCTTTATCGTCCAATATTTTATCAAATTCACAATCTTCGTCGTAGAAATTGATCGGCTCTCTGAATCCACCCTTTCTGAACCATGGGTCCCTCAAGATCTCATCAATGGTGATCCTCGTTTGGGGATTCGTGTCGAGAAGTCGAGAAATAAACCGTTTGAGATCCGGCGACGTCCATTTGGGGCACCGATACTCTCCCATGTAGATTTTCTTATACATTGCCATGAGATTAGGATCGTTGAACGGCAAGTACCCAGCGTTCAAAACGAAGAGGATGACTCCGCACGACCACACATCCACCTTCGCTCCATCGTAGCCTTTCTTCGACAAGATCTCCGGCGCCACGTAAGCCGGCGTGCCGCACAGGGTGTGCAATAACCCGTCGGATCGGATCTGATTCGTCAACGCGCTGAGTCCGAAATCCGAAACTTTCAGATTCCCTTTCTCGTCAATGAGAAGGTTCTCGGGTTTGAGATCGCGATGGAAAATCCCGCGGGCGTGACAGTATCCGACGGCGGAAATTAGCTGCCGGAAAAACTTGCGGCTCAGATCTTCCGAGAACCGGCCTTTAGCGACCTTGGCGAAGAGCTCGCCGCCTTTGATGAACTCCATGACGAAGTAGATCTTGGATTTGGAAGCCAAAACCTCGTAGAGCTTGACTATGTTAGGGTGCCGAAGCCGACGCATGATTGAGATCTCGCGTTTGATGTTGGACATCAAGGACGTACCGCAGATCTTCTTCTTGTTGATGATCTTCACGGCCACGCTCTGTCCGTTTCGCAGATCTCGAGCATGGTAAACCTTCGCAAATGCTCCGCATCCCAGAAGCTTGCCCAATTCGTATTTCCCGAAGAGGGCGTTGTCGGAATCGAGTTGGCGTTCGATCTCTGGCATTGTGACGCCCAGAGATCGAACACAGGGGTTTTGGGTTCGACCAAACTTAAAGCCCTAACGATTTGTTAGGGGGAAAATTGTAGAGAAAAAAGTTTTAGCTACTTGATTTCCACGCGTTCGAACGAGATTCAAAATGATATTAGAACTAACAGGTAAAATGGAAATTGAAAGTGTTCCTTCTTTTTTGGGGGGCTTTAATTTCCAAGAAGGAGAAAAGAAATTGAAGCGAGAAAATCCAATGGTTAGAGGCTATGCGGCGAGAGAAGTTTCAGGAAAAGTTGAGCTGTTTCTTTGTCTAAATAATGGAAAGACAGACTTGTCAACGAAGCGCGTGAAATTACCTACCTACACAACAACTGTGCCAGAAAACACTTTTTTTTTATAGGCACTCTGATTTTTATTTTTTTTTAACATCAAATACTCCTTTATAAATTTCAAGCACACTTCCAAATAAACGATAAAAAAAGTTACGAGAAAGTAAATTAGGCGTGTGAGCATATTATAGTAAAATTTATTACTAAATAGTGGGCATTGGTCCATTTTGATTTATGAGGTTTGAATATATGTAAAATAAAAAAATTGTGTACGAAGTTCTTAGAACTTTAAAAAATATAATTTTTTTGATAAATTATAAATATTGAAACAATTTTTTATTACATCAAATATTAAAACATTGATAGTCTTGTATTTGTATTATATTTATAGCAGTTGATATTACTTTTGTTTAATATTTTATTCAGATATTTTTTAATATTTTATTCAAAGTACAAATATTTAAAATTATAATTAAATTTTAAAAATATAGAAAGTGGACGTGTGTGAGTGAAATTTGAACTTTTCAAAATTTGAACGATTTCATTTGCTTCAACGTGTGTTTTTCACTTTTTTGGTAAAGCATTTTTTTTTTTGGTAAAGCATTTGCTTCAACGTGTTGCTATGGTTAAGTAAACGATAAAAGTACTCTAGACATATAGAATGCCGCCACGTCGGTGCCATCCCACGGTCAGTATATCCGTGCTTGACTTTGTTTTTTTCTCCCGTTAAGATGGCAAGGAGATTTTCTTTTTCTTTTACTTATTTACTTTTTGCTAAAAAGTATCAAAAGGCTTTTGCTATGATTGGGGTTTAGGTTTGAAATGATTGTTAATGCATTTATAAATTTCTATTTAATTACTATTTGGAATGAGTAGGAGTTTAATTAAGGCTTTGTGAAAAGATATCGTAAACCTACATTTCAAAACTGTACTTCCAGAAAAAAACTGCGATAGAAGCAACTCACTCAGAAAAAAAAATTAAAGCTAAAAGAGGTAGGTGCATTCAATAATTGAATAGTTGGAGCCTACCGAATTATTATTATTATTATTATTATTATTATTATTATTATTATTATTATTATTATATTTTTGGTGAAAATACCTGCATTAATAGCACAAAAGAGCAACAACAAAAAAGCCAAAAGAACAAACAATCTAGCCTCTTACAACAGCAAGCTCTGCTAAGATAGCAGACCGCAGTGGGGGAAGAAAGACTCCCCACATTGCAGTTCACAAAAAATAAGTCCTACTTAGAAAGAAGAGTAAGTTTAGCAGCACAATCCGCAATACAGTTCGACTCTCTAGTCACCTTAGCAATTTTCCACCAATTAGTAATGAACATATTCCTTATTTCCAAAATATGGTTCCTGGTTGACCACTTCAAAGCCTCCCCCGGATGTTGAATCTGATCTACCACCCGAGCTGCATCACACCTCCATTCGAGCTTCTCCCAGTTTTTACTTTCCAGCATGGTTGATGCCCAATTTATTGTTCTTACCTTGGCCTCTTCTGAACATCTAGCATTGATAAGTCTAGTTGCTATAAGCAGGAAACCTTTTTTACTGTCACGAACCACAACTGCCATAGCTCCACTCCCATCTTTCCAGGCTGCATCCGTGTTAACAGCCAGGCCCCCTTCTGCTAGAGGACTCCAATATCCCCTATTGATTTGGTTTTCAGCCATAGTTTGTTCTTCTCCCTTCTGTCCTTCCAAACTATACTTATCAACCATACCTTCCAGCCCTTTCACTGCACCAGTTATACACATCTTACCTTCAAAAAAGGTCAAATTTCTCAAAGACCATACATTATAAAACAAGGAAGATAGTATGACTGGAAGCAGTCTCTCCTCCATGCTTGCTCTCCTTGGGCTGCTCTTCACTTCCAGACAACCTTTGATGAACTCAATGATGTTGTCATTGTTCCTCCCATCCAATCTAACACCCCATCTACTAGCAAAATCGATTGCTCTGGTAACATGGCAGCCTCTAAAGAGATGCAGAAGAGTCTCCTCAGCTTCCTCGCACAAAGCACAATTGGAATCTCTCATTCCAAGTCTGCTTTTTAGTAGTTTCTTGGCCAGTAAGGCATTTGCAGCAACTCTCCACCCTGTCTCAGACTTCTGGTTGGTTCAACTCTGCCAGCTACTCTCCCATTGACCATAATTTCATAATTCACAGTAGAACACAGTTAAAAATCATAAACCGCACCTTTTTGGAGAAACCCCATGCTTCAAGAGCTTTATCCACAAATGACCACTCCATTTGATCATAAGCCTTTTTTAAATCAATTTTGGCTATCATCAGCCTTGCTTTCCTTTATGCATCCTTACTTTGTGGACTAGCTTTTGAGCTACTATGGTGTTTTCCACTATCCACCGACCCCCTACAAAAGTTCCTTGGTTTGGGGACACAATTGAGGGAAGAAGATGTTTCATTCTCATAACTACCAGCTTTGAGAACACCTTATAACTGAAGTTGCATAGATTTATAGGCTGCAAATTGTTAAAGTTTGACGGCTGCAAAGTTTTTAGGATAAAGACAATGTATGTTTTGTTGACTCCTTTTGGCATTCCTCTTGTTCTAAAGCACTCCTAGACGAACATAATAATTTGATCTTAGACTGTGTTCCAGTATTTCCTATAAAAAAATTCCAAGGAAGCCATCCGGGCCTGGGGCCTTTAAAGGGTGGAGACTCCATATGGCTTCTTTAATTTCCTCCACTGAAGGGGATAGCCATGATATCATTGTTATCGCCATCTGAAACCTCATCTCTCCCTAACTCTCGTATCTTATCAGCAATAATAGGATTGCTAGAATGATATAGCGAATCAAACTCCCTAACAAAATAATTGTATATTGCTTTCCTGCTTTGCAGCCATACTCCGTTGTCGAGTATTCGATTTATCTTGTTGTTTCTCTGCTAAACTAAGACACTTGTATGGAAGTATTTGGTGTTTAGGTCTCTTTCCTTGAACCAGAGCTCTCTGGATTTTTGAAGCCAGATGGTTTCCATCCTCCTTCACTGGTCTCTCAGATCAATTTCCACTCTCATCAGATGGCTTTTATCAACATTTTCATTCATTTGCAGTTTACTCAATTCAGCTTCTAGATCCCTGATTTTCAGGTGAGCTAAACCGAAATGATCCTTATTCCAAGTCCTCAGAGCAAAGCAAGTGGAAGAGAATCTTCTCATTAGTTTGTACCCTTCCATCGTTCTTCTAACATTTTGGTTCTAGGCAGACTTCACTACTTCTTGACTAGCTCCGTTGTCTCCTCAAGCTTTGAGAAACCAAAAAAGACGTTTTCCATTCAGTTCCTCCATGACTGTCCTCAGAAGAATAGAAGCATGGTCAAATTCATGCATCGTGAGATGCTCTACTTGTGCCTCGCTGAAAAAGTGAAGCCACTCTTTGCTTGCAAGAATGCGGTCTAGTCTTTCCTTTATGAGACGAGTACTAGAGTGCCTGTTTTCCCAAGTATATTTCCTGCCTTTGAAGCCAAGATCCACAGCTCCAACTCCCTGGATAAAACTCTTTTAGGAAAAGCTTCCTCCTCGAGATTTCTCTACAACCCGATTTTACCTCTGGTTCAAACTACCTCATTTAAATCCCCTATAATGATCCAGGGGACATTGCATTGAAGAATTACTTCTTCAATTCCATCCTAAAATTCAGCCATTTCTGAAAATATACAGTGTTCCATGGCAACCGAACAGTTGCCACTTTCCCATCTCCATCCCATCAATTTCACTGTAGATACATCTATCGTTCTTCCATTTAACCACTTAATATAAGCCTACCGAATTATTTGAAACAACGTAATAGGTATTATTTAATTTCTCAAAATATTTATCAATTCGTTATTATTTGTGGAAGTTATCTTTTTAAAAAAAATTAAATTGCATACATATTAACATGTAAACTTTACAATACACACATAAATATATTATGTAGATTCCATTAACTAATATTGTTTATTATAATAATAATTTAGTTTTCATAAGAAATATTTATGTTGAACAAAATATTTATAATAAATTAAATTTAAACATGTTATGTTTAGTGTCATACTAAATCATCTCCGAGAAAAAGTGAAAAGAGTCATAAACGGTCATACTAAACCATCCATGAATTTTCCCAAATAACACAAGTACATTTCATTCAGAATTAATTTTTTAATTTTAATTTAGAGATTTTCCATAATAAAATTTTGTAGATGAAATCAAATATTATTATACATATGTATATATCATATGACTCAATAAAAAGACATCATCTACTCTATATAACATGTCGGCATATATATATATATATGTCCATATGATTTAAGCAATAATAAATATGTCATAGTTCATGATTTTCTAAAAAGAAAAATTTCAAAGGGGCCAAAAATCCACCTTGACACATTGTGTAGTTCTTATTCCTTTACCTAGATCTTGCAAGTCTATAGTGTGTGGATCAAGTTATAACTGACGTTCTTCAAATTTTTTTCCAAAACTGAAAAACCTTAGTTTGTCCC
Source organism: Ochetophila trinervis (assembly GCA_003254975.1). Classification (NCBI taxonomy): domain Eukaryota; kingdom Viridiplantae; phylum Streptophyta; class Magnoliopsida; order Rosales; family Rhamnaceae; genus Ochetophila; species Ochetophila trinervis. The sequence continues at coordinate 149,413 of QANX01006980.1, read as the reverse complement.
ACATTAAACTTGAATGCCAAAAACATCACCAGCCACCATACAAAAAAATCAGAATGCTGAAAAATTTGATAGGCAAGTAAAGCACCCTCGAGGAAGCTACTACTAAAATTCCAACTCGTTCGAACGACCCATGCACCTAAAAAAGCAGGCAAGTGAGATCCACTCACAAGTATGTGATAGATAATATTTCATCACTCATTACTAACATTTTAGTAGTGCAAGAAATATATTTTCATAATCTACAGGACATCTCAAACTATTTTTCTCGTGACAAATCTACGTGTAGGCAAACCTAGTCACAAAAAAAAAAAAAAAAAAGGTTAATTAGAAAAACATTTTCAAACCTCAATGTTTCTTTTTTTCTCTCAAAGTGTATATGTTTCCACTTAAATTTTAAATCTCTATAAATAATCCGTAAAATCTTATCTTTTTGAAAGCTAGAAAGCAATATATTTTCGACTACAAACTCTAACTTTATAGGGTTTCCAATAACACCTTGGACTCAACTTATGTGCTCCTTCTTATGTCTAAATAACCATATAATTGAGGTGTGTCACTAGTCAAGCTAGTTTGAAAGCATACAACTATTATTAATCAATGCTCCTGGTTAATGGATTACTTTGTTACAAGAGCACAAATCCAACGTTTATCATATTTAAAGCAAAAATGAGGCAACCTTTTGAATTTGAACTCCACATAATGAGGGTACTAAATCTTCTTACACAGCCAAATTCCATGTAAAAGAGACCATTACATCAAACCACTACTAGAAGGTCCACCCACAACCAAATCAAAAATCGGTCTAATCATTTTACCAATATTCTCTAAATGCGATGGAACAAGCCATCCAAACCACAAATTATAAACTTGCATCCAGATAGAGGCTCCCATTAAGAATCCTATCGAATTATCATCATTTTCTAGGGTTAAATGTAATTTAGTATCCTTCAAAATTCAAATTATTTAAATAAAGTCTACTACAATTAATTTGAACACTCAATACCTCCAAATTTGTAAAAAGTTACACTTTAGTCGAATTAGATTAAATGTAACAGAATATGTTAAATGCTGCATTTCAATACCCTTTAAGAATTTTTTTCTTTACCTATTTTTTTCCATCTAAAAACTGTTATTTAATCTTAAATTGCTAAAAATTTATTTTTCATCATGAACTTTTTTATTCTAAAATAGTTATCCATCTAATTTTTTTTTTCAATCCCAAATTGCTTATTTATCATTAAAATTTGTTGCATCTTATATTTTTTCCTCATGAAATTTGTGTCCATCCCATAAATATTTTCATCATGAATTTTTTTTAATCCTAAAATATTTTTTCTTCTAATTTTTTTCATCTAAATTTGTTTCATCCTATATTGCTAAAACAAATTTTATCATGCAAATTTGTTTTATCATAAAATTTTTTAATCTATATATATATATTATTTTTTTTTCTTCTAAATTTGTTTCATCTAAAATTTTTTTATCCTAAATTGCTAAAGTTTATTTTATCATGTAAAATTTGTATTCTAAAAAAATTTAGTCTGACAAAAAAATTAGATGAAAAATTATTTTTAGTGAAAAAATTTAGGATGAATTTTTTTTTTTAGGATGAAAAAAATTTCACAATGAAAAAAATAAGTAGGTTGAAATAAATTATATAGAAATTTAGGATGAAATAAAAAAAAATTTAAACGGAAAAAATGTAGATGATTTTTTTAAATATTTTAAATAATTAGTAAGAAAAAAATTTAAACGGTATTAAAATGCATAACAGATGTTGTTATATTTACCCAATTAGACTAAAGTATTATTTTTTGCAAATTTAAAAATATTCAAATTAATTGTAATAATCTCTATCTAAATAAATTAAATTTTATAGAATATTAAATTACATTTAAGTTGTTAAAAAAATTAAAAATTTAAACGTTAGTGAATTTGACGATAGAAGATTATTAGATACCGTGGAAATTAGTATGAAAAATAGTGTAGTTTTGGCCGCCATTAGTTTCACATACATTGCCTCCAAATGAAAGATTTGAACGCGAAACAATTATTAAGTGGGGTAGTGTAAAAAAAAGGTAGCTATTTTTTTTTTTTTCGCTAAAAAAAAAAAGGTAGCTATTTTGATATTTGCACGGCATCTCTTAAAAATATATGCTTTTTTAAGTTGAGAATCTACCATTGCTACGTTTAATAATAAATTTGATAAATTTTAACTCGAACCAATAATATAATACCAATTTGTATTTATTTTAGAATGTTTAAAATTATATATTTTGACATAAAAATTTAATATGTTAGATTTATAACTGATTAGTTTTAGATTAATAAATTTTAATACAGACACAACATAATACGACGTGAATATGAATTAAAACTAATATGCCACAGATTCGCACATATTTTTAAAAATTTGAGTTTATATATTTTAACACGAAAAATTAACAGATCAAATTTAAATAAATAAATTTTAACACAAACAGTATAATATAAATACAAAATAATACTACATGTTATTAGTTATAGTTGACAATATAGTTGATTAATATGAGATAATGTGATTGATACATTAATATATGTTGTTATAGACAAAAAGTAATTGCATTTTCATATTTTTTTATTTAAAGGTTTTGTGATTTAGATTTTTAATTTTCTATTTTTTTATAGACAAAAAGTAATATATTTTTTTATTTATATGTTGGCGGCTCATTAGCGGGTCGGATGCGATCATTGGTTTGCTTTAGTCGTTCTGTACTTGTGTGGTCGAGGGTTCTGAATTGTTTACAGAGTTTTTTGGTGGCTTTTCTCGGCATGGTTACTCGCGTGGGTTTGAGGAAAATGAAAATGAGTCATTATGAATATATTTTAGATATGGTTGGTGAATAAACTTATGTTGATGACGATGGAAGGTTTCATTCGAGTTTGGTGAATCAAGAGGATTTCGGCGGTGATGATGGAGTTAATGAGGTTTGGGTTCATTCCAGTAATTCTCCATATTTTTAACGGACAAAACAACTTGGGTTTTGTGGAAGACAGGTTAGCGGGATATTATTCATTTAGTCATAGAGGTCAATCTATGGTTGGTGGAGGAGCTTCTACAGGTCCATCGGCCATCAATGTTCAAAGATCCAATCCTGCGTGCATGGATTATGGTGATATTTCAGCTATGACAATACAAATGCTAGGTTTGGCATTGAAAGAAGTTGGTCTTGGTGCTGGCAAAAGGTTATCTCTAGGTTTTGGTCCAGGGTTGTCTCTGGGTAAAACATTCACTCATGCTTTGGCTGGGACTTAGGTAGGGGGTCCCTCTTCTTCATCTTCTTGGCCAATTCTAAACAAACGTTGGGACATTATTTCAAACTCTGTGGATATGAATGCTTATCGCGAGTGGGTGAAATTATTTCAATTTTCCCTTGTTGCTTGGGTAATTTTATCTGAAGATGAAAATCGTTGGAAGGTTGTGGAACTGAAGTCAAAACTCAGTATTCTTTGGAATTTGAAGGATCAACATTTTGTTTCTCTTGGACGTGGATATTTCTCATGTTATAATTAACTTTAAGGAGGAGAGGACTCGAATTTGGACTTTGGAGGCTTTGTCTTTGAAGCCCAGAGTTTTACTACTTCAGTCTTGCTATCCATATTTTAATCCGGCTGCATAAAAATCGACAAATGCATAGATTTTAGTAAGATTTTATTACTTATGTTATTAATACGAGCATCCAAAGATTTTGTTAGATCTTGCACGCGGAATTATAGTTCCTTTGAGAATTGAGAATAGATCAAGTTACTTTATCTAGGAACTTTGGTCATAACTCTCAGGTTCTCATTGATGTTGATCTTGCTACGAAACTTCTGCAAAGTTTGATTTTGGATCGTGAGGGGTCATGTATTCAATTTCTATTTTAATTTATGAGAATGTTCCATCTTTTTGCTCAGCTTGTAAGTCTATAAGGCATGATCTTGCCAAATGTCGTTTGTTCACATGACATAATGAGAAACAAAACTTTTAAAGAGACAGCTAATGTCAAGCTGACGGTTTAGCAAACTATCAAGGCTAATAAGGTTGATAAGGTGGTTGGATTTGAGAAAACAAGCAGTCGATAATCTTCTAAAGCTGCCAAAGTTGATAAGATGGTTAGTTCCGAAGAAAAAAATAGTTACAACAAGGTGGGTGTCGTTGATGTTGCTAAAGCAATTAAAAGTGGTAACCATATTCATATGAATTTTGTGCATTATGCTCATCCTTTGGGACATATCAGTGCTGAAGTTTGATCACAGGTTGATGTGGACAATGTAGTTGGGACGGATAAATAACTATGGTTCTGTTTGAATGTGGTACAAAGATCACATCTCTAGCTCAGGATAGCATATTTTTGGTTCTTCATGAGTCTGAATATGAGGATGATGATGGAGGACCATATATGGTTGTTTCTTCTAAACGCAGGTGGAGGAGCAGTCGTCTTCCAAAAGCGTTAAAGTGACCCGAGTATATAGATTTGTCCAAGCACTAGAGTGATTAGGAAAAAACCTGTTTTGATATTTTGTTTTGTTTTGATTCTTCCATTAGGAGTTGTTCTATTTTTTGGTGTCTTTTGTATGAATTATTTTATTCTTTCCATATATTTACCATTAAAGTCATGCGTACATTTAAAAGAAAATGCATAAATTGTATTTGATTGAAATTTTAATTTTACCTTGTTTAATACTTTTATCATTTTTTTTACTCACAGTAAATCTACGACTTTAAAATTATATGTCGCCCAACCAAGAATAATATTTCTCTAAATTTGATTAGAAAAAAAAAATGTTTATCTAAATTCCATCCAAATTTGTTACGGCTTCATTGTGTTCAATGTCTGATACAAGTAATTAAAAGGTAATTATTATTTTTTATCTTTTCTCTTTATAAAAGTATAGAGGATTTACAATTACACTTTATATTAATAATAAAGTGAAAAACATGCGGATGATTTTTATTTTTATTTTGTCATTATATTACTCGAAATTTGGACCTCAAGAGTAAAAAGGTGTGGACTCGCTGTTCCCATAGAAACCGCATATGAATTCTTTAATTCTTTTAATTTCTTAAAAAAAAAATTCTTTATTTTCATATTTATATATGAAGTTTTGTAAAGAAAAAATATACTTTTTAAAAAATTGGTTCCTTGCTGGTTAGGACTAGTAGTTTAGAACAGTAGATGGCTTTGAATTTTTGAAAATTAATGGGAGCCAATCAGCCAAAACTTTTTATAACCAGTGTCCCACCGCTTTTTTAATTTGATGACTTTTGTCATCTTTGAACATCTTGCCTCGACAATTAATTCAATTACATATATACATAATATATTATAGTAGGTTTCAGCATTCCATAATTGGTGTTTTATTTTATATCCCCACAAGCCATAAATCTTCTAGTTTCTTCCAAAGTATAATAAATTAGTCTCTCTAATTAATATGTACATACATTTTATGTATGAATAATGTATGTGTATGTTTACCAAAAAAAAATGTATGTGTATGTATATTAATTATCTATATTTCTTAATATCAATATACATAAACCTGTGTAATTATAATATGCATGGCGCAGCAATGTCGGCAACTACTTTTCAATTTAGGAGTTTATTTTATTTAGGAGAGTCGGTGTTTAATTAAAGTCAATAATGTATATGAATGTGGAGATCAAGAAGTTTTGAGTTGACAAGCTACTAATTGTGGTAACTAATATTATAATTGTATGCATTACATCATATAATTAATATATACACTCTATATTAAAAGTACTGGAAGAATGCATTAATTTATTATATAAATATTATATATATATATATATGTAAGAGAAGACATTTCCACAATTCCAGTTCATATTATATACTTCAAAAGAGTGACTGGGACGGGAATTTTACGCTCCATAGAGACGAAGATATTGGCTAATTACATTCATAAGACAGATATAAACGGCCATTTTTTTTATCAACTAAAAAGTTATATATATTCACCAAAAATAAAATAAAAGAAGAAGTTATATATGCATTTGGAAATGAAAACAATAATTAATTAACGTTTGGCCATGTAAAGGTGTGAGGTTCTTAAATATAACAAGTTTTTTTTTTTTTTTTTTTTTTCTAAAAGAAAAATGACTTGCTCATAGTGAAGTTATGCTTCTTTTTAATTTGATAGGAGTTTGCGATGTGAGCTCATGTTGCAAAAATCTTTATCTCCCTCGTGCAGTGGAAGCGGAGAAGAGCACTTGAATCCAAATGGAACTATCAAGATTCGAATCTCAACTCCCGTACTCGCATGTGTAAAAATTCGGCTAGCTCTTACCACTTAACTACACCCTCAAATTCTAAAAGTAACAAATTAGATATAGTAGGTGTGATATATGTAAAACAATATAAAAAGAAATAAATTACAGGAAACCCTTCTAAACTGTTTGATATACTTACAAATAATTTCTAAAAATTATAAAAATAACAAATAAACTCTTCAACCATAATTAATTTAGAGTTAAATACACTTAAATATCTTTTAAAATTTAATTTATTCATATATGGGTCACTAAAATTAATTTGAGTAATTAATATTTTCATATTTATAAGATGTTGCACTTTAGTCCAATTGAGATTAAATTTAACAGATTCCATTAGTTAAAGCAGTTTATTACCTTTTATTTTAAAAGATACTAAAATACATTTAACCTTTAATTTTAATAAATTATCCCCTTTAAACCAATTAAATACTAAATATTATTTTCATTTGACAAAAACACCTTTTGGCATACTTATCATATTCTTTTCCAAATAATTTAAACGCAAACCTTTTTTATTTTACAATCTTTTGCAAAGTTTAAAGCATTTAAAACAATGATGTTTTTAATGTTTGCAAAAGAATCAATTGTATCTTATTTTTGTAAAAAAAGATTGAAAAACATAAATAAGAATCCAAGGCAAAATAAAAATAAAAAATATGTACTTAATGACGAAATGCAAATGCTGTTGGCTACATTACCTACTTAATGGTATTCTTAACCCAAAAAAAAAAAACTTAATGGTATGAAATAGACCGGACATAGCACATATTGTGAGTGTTAATTGTTAGCCGTTATATAAGCAAATCCAGGTGCAATCCAGGTGAAGCTCATTGGGATACATTGAAATGGATATTCTTAGGTACCTTAAAAGATCTAAAGATGCGGAGTGTGTGAGAATATAAATGCACAAACATAAGAAAGCTATGATTTCTCTATATAAAAATGGACAGATATCACATATTTTTCTCTTTGAATTTCTAATTTATTGGAAGATTTTTGCCGGCGCCACAATGGTATCGGCTAAAGCCTTACGATGATATTTTTTATCTTGCAGATGTGCAGATTCTTTGGTAGAAAAAATGGATGCACGATTAATCATTAATCATTGGTACAAAATTTAGCATCAACATGGAGCTTTTGTATAAAAGAGGCAAATGGAATCCTGAATGTTTTATGGGGATACGTGGATACTGATTTTGTTGGTGATAAGACAAAATAAAGTTTTTATTTGAATACATATTCACGGGCTTGGGGAAATGCAATTAAGTTGGAGAGCATCTTTGCAATCAAAGTGTCACACTTTCCAGCATCGATGCTGAATATGTTGCTACAGCAGAAGCTACAAAAGAAGCATTTTGCTTGAAATGGATTGCTAGTGAACTTGGCATTTCTGAATGTTGTAAATTATAAAGAATGAAAAACAGAAGCAAGAAGAGAGAAAAACACAAAGAATTTATTGAGGTTCGGCAATTTACTTACATCCTCTTGTAGCTCTACCAAAAGAATTATTGCTTACTATTAGTGGAAAATTTACAAACTAGAGATTAGAACAACACTCTCTGAACACTCCACAACCGAAGCCCTTTTACACACTTACACACAGATCACTTTCACCATGAAAATGATCTTCTAGAACCCTAAGAAAGAAGTAAAGAAAGAAGAAAGCAATCAAAAAACCAGAGAGCACACACGAAGGAATCGCACTTCACTAAAAAACCTAATCCCCAAATCTATCAATCCTCCACTATATACAACATTACAATAAGTCAAATGATGAAACGGTGCCTTTAAACTATTATAACCAAAACGCTACCGTTTAGTACAAAGCTGTTAAATATGTATCAAAACACAACACTAAAGATCAAGTTACTACCAATTGTGACAACCACAGTGCAATTTATTTTCCAGCCAAAAATCATGCTTTTTTAAGAAAGAACAATATGCGTTGTTTGATTGATTCTCGAACCACGCTCAATCCTGATGTTCTTAATTTGATTGTTTCTCTTTCTTCTACATATTTTATATGTCGTATTCTGCTTTATGCTTTCTGAATTATTTGCTTGCATGGCTAGGCTTAATCTTCTATTATATATTTGTTTGTCTAAAAGATCAGTTTGATAATTAGCAAGTATAATTTTATTGGGCTCAACATATAAAAAAAATTTTACATCAGAGAAATTTCATTTAAAACAACAAGTACCTTTAATTAAGATCTTTAAGTTAATACGAGTATCTTTACGGAAAACAATGAAATTTGTTATTTGACAATCAATGAAGGGACAAATTCAGATAACCTAGTTTGTATTAATTCTAGTTCTTTTTTCCCGGAAGAACCTCATCGCCAATTGAAGAGTTTTTCATGGATGTCAAACATGGAGAGATGTATAATTAAAAGTACATCTACACACACACACACGTTGCTTAATGGTAAGCAGGCAATCTTGTGGATGGTAACAAAACTGAGGGCAGCATCAATCAAGAGCAAAAAGCAGTGTCAAAATTAGTCACAAGTCGTGCATTTTTAGTATAGGAATGAAGTGGCATCTATTAATTGGAAGAAAACATAGGGATGAAAATTGCTGTATTTTTGTGGGTCTCGCTTTATCCGAATGGCAATTAGAAAGCTTGTCCAGCACAAGGAATCACGGTTGTGCTTCTGAGAGGCATTTTTCCATCAACCAATTGGTGTAAATTAGGAGTTCAGACTAAATTAGTAGGACTGTGCCTAGAAGTTTCTTTCTTTCTCTCGTATCTCATTTCATGCATGTCTACACATTTATGGCTCACGTCTGCACTGGTCATATATTACACTATATTTTTATTTTATTCCAGTGCAATAAAAAAAAATATTTTAGTGACAGACTTCCATGGCAGATTTTTATAAAATTAAAAAAAATTTAAATCTTACTAAATACCATTACAAATAAATTTTTTCATTTACCAAACAGAAAAAACTATACACTATACTTCTGCTAGCAAAGGAACAAACTCAATGGTCTATTACCAAAAAATAAAAAAACTCAATGGTCACCTTTGAGTTTCCTCGAAAGCCCTTGCCCCCGTGGCTTCTTGCTGGTCCCACCTCCTGACTGTCGCTTTATAGTAATACCTGTTATTAACTTTAACAATTACCGCTGAGAATTTTCTCTCATTTTGCCGACCTGGTATTTTATATAGAATCTTAATCTCATTTTACAAATAATTTTTATTTTTTTATTTTATTTCTTTGTTAATAATTTTTAATAAAACTGAATCATTTAATGACACGGATAAAAACAGAAAACTAAAAACAGAAGATAGGGATCCAATGAACACCCGGCGTCAACCTTTTCCTTTCAAAGATAATTTTGTGGGTTTTTTTATTTTATTTTTATTTTTTTCATGCATATGCACCGCTAGAAATGGTTGAAAAAAATAGTGCATACGTAACACAATGTTATAATTATATTGCTCATCTTAAGTGTAGCGCTTCCATAAACTTTTGGTGAAGAGCACTACTGATAAATTATCTATTATATTCTTGGTAAAAAAATCTTTAGATTTTCTTCTTTTTAGATCTTTTCTTATTAATAAAATATGGAAAAAAAAAAAAAAAAACACTTTTCATCGACGCTTATTTCTCTTATCTTTTTCTTCTTCTTAGATTCTTTATTTCTTGTAAAAAAAAAAAAAAATATATATATATATATAAAAGAAATATCTTTAAACATCTCTTTCGAACAGAGAGCTTTCTCTCGGAGTCAGTTTTCGAGATTTGATTTGGATGAACTTTTTGAAAATTTAATAGAAATTCATGGATGAATTCTCTCCGTATCAAATAATTTTTTTCAGATAATTTTTTTTATATTAAATAATTTTATTTCATATCAAATAAATTTTTTTTTAAAATTTCTATAAACCCCTCGAAACAAAAAAATTCAGTTGAAACACTTTTCACTTCCCGTGTTTGTGGCGTGTAAAAGTAAAACAAAGGAATCTGAGATCAGTAACTTGTTCCCGCTCACAAGAGCAGCGTCACTATCTGTATGAGTCAGCTGGAGATTAATGGTCCTTTCCTTACCACCTGTTGGCTTCTTGGATTCAGCTTCTTCTGCTATCATAATTCATCTTTGACTTTCCAATTTCCACGTTTGCATTATTATCTTCCTTACCAACTTTCCCGGTCTTTGCATCTCCTCATTTGTTGTAAAAATAAACAAACCCAGTTAGGGTGATCCTAAACAAAACTAAATAAATAAAAAATAAAAATAAAAATTTATTAAAGATCCGTTTGTTAATTCAGTTTTTGCTTTTATTTTTAGATTTTAACTTTTGTTTATAATTTATATATATATATTTTTTTTGTATGATTTTTTGTTTATATTTTTGATAAAAAAAAACCAACTATTTTTTAAATTTTTTACGCAAAAAAATTATTTTTAATAATCATTTTTATTTAGTTATTTATTATTATTATTTTTTAAAATTTACAAATAAATATTCAATTATTGTCGGTTTTAAATTTTGGCCTCAACTGTAGTGTTCCGGGTTCTGGCCCGGACCAGGCTGTTCTGATCCCAAGTTCCAATCCGGACTAGGCAATCTTGGCGATCTCGGATATTGTCCCCGGTCGGGCTGTCTAGGGTTCTGGCCTGGACCGTGCTGTCCCAGGTTCTAGCCTGAGCTAGGCAGTCCCGGGTTCTGGTCCGGACTAGGTTGTCCTGGGTTCCAGCCCGAACCGATTGTCTCGAGTTTCAACCCAGACCGGTTGTCCCAAATTCCATCCCGGATCGACAGTCCGGGGTTCTGGCCTCGACTAGGCAGTCCTGGGTTCCTGCTTCGACCAGGCGGTCTTGAGTTCTAGCTCGGACTGGGCTATCCAGATTTTCGGGCCCGACTGTCCCAAATTTAAGCCTTGACCAGGCGGTCCTAAGTTCCAGCCTGGATCGTACTGTTTTGGATTCCTGCTCCGACTAGATGGTCCTGGATTTCGGCCCAGACCGGGTAGTCCCAGATTTTGGCCCAGATCGGACTATCTTGAGTTATGGCCCAGACTGGGCAGTTCCGAGTTCTAGCCCAATTTGAGCAATTTGTGGTCTCGACACATCTGGACGGTGCAATATGGGTAGTCTTATATTTAAGCCTTATTCGAGTGGTCTTGTATTTTAGCATTATCAAGGACAAAAATAAAATAAAAATGGTTATCAAACGTATTTTCATTTTTAATTTTCAAAAAATTCAAAAATTAAAATTAAAAATCATAAATTAATGAGTTATCAAACAACACTTAAATATTCCAACATTACCAAATTGGGCCCACCCACTCACCCTGTATCTATGAACTTAGGTGTAGCATCTATAGCCACAGAATCAATTTCACCATCTAGCCACTCATAAGTAGCATTAGAACGGAAGAGGAGAAAAACATAACTGTTATTCTCATTTTCTAAATTAAGCAACAAGAAATTTTAAAAGGACATTAAAACTTCATGAATAAACCTCAAATCTATAGCTTCATTAATAAAAGTCAGCAAACAAGATTCTAACCTCTGATATACAGATAAGCATCTTCATTAAGAAAGATGATAGGGAGATTTTTTTTAGCAATTTAGTACTCAAATTCACTAAAACGTTGCACCATTATTACTTATGCCTATTTCCATCTTAAGTCTATCATTATCTACACGTGAAATGCATGTAAATTTCAAATGAAGGATAAATTTTGTCTTTTCACATGCATTCTCTTTCAAATGAAGAGTAAAGGGATTTTCACTTGCCTCTCTCCTCTCTGTTTTCTCTTTCCCCTTTCTCTTTTTCACCTCAAAGGTCCGAAAAAAAAAATAAGAACAAAAAATAAAAAGAAAAAATAAAAAGAAATCAATGATTAATTTTTTATTTTAAACTTAATTTATGTTATTGCATGTTATAGTTTGTTATGTGATTGAAAATTGTAAAATATTGCATGATTAAATTGTCAAAATACTTTGTATTATGTGTTTTGAATTTCTAGTAGTTTTAAATAGAATTGACTCTTGGGCTTTGTTAGAAATGAAGAGAGAAAGCCAACGAGACAAATTTTAGCCAGAAACGGTGACCATAATCGAAATATTCCAATAGGTCAAACAACCAGATGCCCCAATTTGATTCAATCAAACGGGTCGATCCAAAATCCGTCTTAAGGTTGGAGATGACCCAAAACAGTGTCATTTTGCTTGATACTAATCAAAATGGCGTCGCTTTGGGTCTTCCAAACTTTGAGATGGGTTGGAGATTGACCCGTTTGACTGAACTCGGTCATGCGATCCAGTTGTTTAACCCATTGAAATCATTAAATTCCAGCAATCATTTTCGGCCAAATTTTTCTTGTTGGCTTCATCTCTTCATTCTTAATGAAAACCATGGGTCAAATTGGTGTGATACCCACTGAAATTTTATACCCAACTGTAACACCCTAAAATTTAAATAGTAATAAGTAAGGTAATTAGAGTTAATTATGTTTAATAATATAATTAATAACACTAATGCTAGTATAATGAAAATATTAGTTAGTGAAATAAATTTGTTAGTTTTAAAATTTAATCCAAGGGAAATAAAACTTAGAGTTAAAATTTATGTATTAGTTTTTTTAATTAGAGTTAGTGTAAAAAGAAAAATAAAAATAAAAATGAAAGTAAAAATAAAAATAAAAATGAGAAAATAAAATAAAATAAAATAAAAATGAGCAAATGATCATTTTGCCCTTGAAATTAAATAGTTAGGAGTTATTGAGTGAAAGGCAAAATAGGAAAAATGGGGCAATTTGAATTTAAGCCTGCAGCCCTTCTTCCTCACGCAGACAACATTTCTCCACCACTGTGAGTGCACCATTTTTGAGCGAATTTATTTATTTTTAAATATCTTCAATCTCTTCCAAATTAAGCTTAGAAATAGGTTATTCATAAGTTTTAGAAGATTTTAAATACTTTGGTGATGTTTGTTTTAACCAAAAACCATTCTAAGTTTGAGTTTCGGAGTTAAGCCGAAATTTCTTTCTCACTGAAAATTGAGAGATTTTGGCCACCCCTTGCCGGAATCTTTGTACCAAAAGCTTTATCTCTTACTCATTTACAAAACCCAAGTGTTGGAATGGAAGATTAGTGAGCTAGGTTAGAAATTTGACAAAAAGGACACAAAAGAAATTTTCAGATTTCTAGAGAAATTGTGAAATTTTGACTCCAAATTGAAGGTAAACATGTTTCTTATGCTTAATTATATTAAATAATGATAAGCCTTGTAGTCTAGAGTTTGAGAATGGGAAATTTGTGAGATTTTGAATTTTGCATAGGTTTAGATGAGAATATTGTGATGTTTTATAAGTTAAAATTAAATTGGATAATGATGAAATATGATTAAGAGGTTTTGAAGAATTATGGAGGATGGATTATGCATGTTGTTGAGAATTAGTGGATTGTGTTAAAAAGGTTTGAGTGTGTAAAGATAGATAAATAAATTAGAAATTATTCTTGATGAAATTTAAGAATAAAATTTGTGTATTAGTCTTTAAGAATTATGTAAAAATAAATATTATTAATAAATCTAAGTTATATAGGAAGATTTACTTAACTAGTATAGTAGAAAACAATTTAGTGAGTGTATATCGAATTTTGAATAAGCGGAACAAATGTGTATTGAATTAGTTAAGTATTTTAAGTACTGAAAATAAGTATGAATTATAAACATAAAGAGAAGTGTAATAGGTAAATGATATTAAAAGGATTTTTACCCTACAATGTTATAATAATATAATCAGTAATATTATTTATTTAGGAAGAAACTACTCCGGTCGAACGACAAAGAGCGTCCAACTGAGAATAGGCATCAACGCAGCGTTTCTGTGAGTGGGAACACACACACACAGATATATANACGTCAACGCAACATTTCTGTGAGTGGGAACACATATATATAGATATATATATATATATACGTAAAAGCATGAATATATACATATATTTTATGGTTTGGCAATATATTCAAAAGTTATATGATTATGAGATATATTTTGTGATTAAATAAGTTTTACAAGTATATATATATGTATATAGATTGATATATATATATTATCTTGTTATTTTCGTTGGAATAAATACATACATATTTACACATGTTTTTAAAAGAATGCTTTAATTATGAATTTAAAGTAGATTTTTATGAATGTGATCATTTTTGTGTGAACTCATAAATGCATGATATCTATGTTTGGTGACTACTTGGGCGATGAGTATGCCGCCGAGTAGGGTTTAACAAGTTTGGTGACTTCATGGGCTATGATTATGCCACAGGGTAGGGAGGTTGATATTGGATATGGTTGGTGACTACTTGGGCGATGAGATATGCCGCTAAGTAGGGAGATTATTTACTTGGACGATGGTTTATGCCTCCAAGTTATTGGACGATGGTTTATGCCGCCAGATTATTTATGCTTGTGCGATAGTTTATGCCGCCAAGTTGGGATTATGAATTGCATACGTGTGTGTGAATATATAAAGGGACAATAATTTTCACAGAAAATGTTATTACCCGCTCGTTATATGATGATTTGTTCACATATATGTCTGTGGCTTTTCACTGGAGATTTAATGGTTAGCTTATCCACCCAGTATATATATGAAAAGTTCATATATATTTCATATATATATAAATATATATATATATGTTCTGTGACTTTTCACTGAATATCCCTCGTATATTGTATTTCATTGATGTGTGTGCGTTGTTTTATATTTCAAGATACTTTGACATAATTGAAATATATTAATTATGATATATATATAGAAAGATAAATATTTGGAAATTTGGAAGATGAACTACTTTCAAAAGATATTGCATGTAAAAAAAAATTTTTATATATACGTTATGTATGGAAGAAAATATTATTTTCTTTATTTAGTTTCTACTCACTGAGCATGCAAATACTCACCCCTCCTTCAACTTCTAAAAATATTTCAGATAGTTCTTGGATTTTTAACCTTGCTACTGTTTTTAGTAAGCGCCGGAGCAGCGAGTTAGAGGTAGTAGTAGTGAAATTAAATTGTACTAGTTTACGGGCTAGTTGTGTATTAAATGGTAGTATGATTGAAATATATTTTGTAATTACAGTTTTGTAATTGTGTAGGAGATTATATATATATTGATGTATTTCTTCAAGATTTCTTGAATTATGGTTGAGTTTGGTTACCTAGTGTGTTGTGGAATTATTTTCTGAACTTGCAGGTACATGTAATTAATTTGGAGAATATTACAAATACTAATCAAACTCTGCCAAAATTTCTATTAAATTTTCAGGCATCTAAGAGTTTGGGTTGTGGAATTGATATTTATGGTGGTTGTTGACTGCTTAGGGACTTAATCAGTGTGATTAAGTCCAGCAGGCACGACTTGGGTAGAGCGGGTCTTGTCAACTTGGTATCAGAGCAGTGTTATAAGGAGATGTTGTGAAGTTAGTGTATAGTGTTGAAAGGTTGTGATTGATGATATATGAATTTAGTTGGTTGGGAGTGAATTAAGGAATGTATATGTTTTGTAGGAGATGATAGTTTTTATTTTATTTATCTTTTGATGTTATGAGGTCTTTTGGACTTCAAGTGACGAATAGTGAAGGGAAGAAGATTATTGTTTTGAGCTTTATGTTTGAAGAGTGGCTTCTTAGGGTATGTTAAATTCTTTGAGTTTTGGTAATAAAAGCTTTGTTGGATGTTAATGTTGGTTAATATGGATATTGGATTTTGAAGTTACGTCTGTATGTAGATAATGGTTTTGACATAGGTAGCAATCTTTTTGCTTGTTTGGGCTTATATTATTGATGATCAAACTAGTTTGGAGGTATTTTGTTACAAGCTTAGTATAAGGAAAGCTTATATTGTTAGGTTGCAATTGTGGAAAGGGTTGCAGAATTTTATGAAGCAATTTTATGGTTTAGTTTTATTTCTTGTACTTTGGTGTTTTAAAGATTTAACTTGGATACTAAAATGGCAAGAAGCTTTAATGAGAGGCTTGAATGGACAAGTATAGCTCATTTTAAGTTAAGAAGAAATTGTTTCAAATAAGAGTTGGTGCCGTTGGTAAGGTGTTTTGGGGAAAATTTTTTTAATTTAAATTAATTATGGACAAAAAATTGATTGATGTAATGTGATTGGAAGTTTAGCTTTGGAGTTTGAGAACTACGTATTGAAATTTGGTTTATATCAACCATAGTATGTATCTTGATGTTTAAAGAGTATTTCTATTTAGGTATCCAAATAAGTTTGTGGATATATTAAGGTGAATTGAGGTGTGTATTTTTGGAGTTGGTTTTGTTCTTGGATTGGATATTTTATTAGAGATTAAGTTTTTTGATTGGAGGATATAAAATAATATAAGGGATAGGTTGAATGATTTTCAATGGTTGTAGAGAAAAGTGCTAAAAATTTTATTTTAAGTTGGTGATAAAGAGATACAAATATATTTGGGAAAATTTATAAGTTTTACTTCTCTTCTTGGTTGTCAATCTAGATGACTTTATTAGGCTTTAAGGGAATATTTAAGGCTTTCATTAGAATAATTGTGAGACTTTTACTGATGTGGGCATCGAGCGCTCTTCTAGCATGGATGTTCGTGATAAGGACATTACGTTGCCAAGTGGACCAGTGACGCGTTCTCGAGCTAAGAAGATCAAAGAGGGAATGCTTGGACTTGTGAAAAGAATTATGGATGAAGATCGATTCAAGTTTCCAAATGATTTGAACACTTTTCCGAGGCCTAATGATGATTTAAGCATGTTGTCCAACCAAGGGATGAAAGTCGTAATGATGCTCGAGAGTTGCGGAGATGAAACGGCGTAATTTTAAAAATAAACAACTTAGAATGGCAGTTTCGTAATTTAGATATTTTCGGCTGATAATGGCAGTTTTGTAATTATTTCTATTTTCGGATTATTTTTATTTAGGGTTAGTTTTTAGCCTTAGGATTACCTTCCTAATTTCCTTAGGATTACTTTCCTAATTTTCTTAGGATTAGTTTCCTAATTACTTTATGGTTTAGATTGATTCTTGATCTAACCCTAGTCCTTATATAAAGGGGGATCAANAAAAATAAAGGTCACTAAAGGCGACGCTGGCATCACCAATAACTCAGTATTGGCGACCCCACCGTCGTAAATAATACAGTATTGGTGACGCTGGCGTCGCCAATAGCCGTAATTTGTGTTTTTGTTTTTATTTACGCATTGTTTATAATGTTATATATGTATACATCTGTATTTCCTTTCTTATACATTTTAAGTCTTAAGATTATATATTGTAGATGAAGAGTACAAATGACTTGAGAATTTAAAAAAAAAAATAAAGGTCACTAAAGGCGACGCTAGCGTCACCAATAATTCAGTATTGGCGACACCAGCGTCGCCAATAATACAGTATTGGCGACCCGGGCTTCGCCAATAGCCCTAAGTTGTGTTTTTTTTTTTTATGCATTGTTTATAAGTTCACATTATTGTTGAAAAATTAATGTAAAATCAATCATATATGGTATCATCATATAAACATAAATATATATGTATAGTGCATACTGAACACAACAATTATGTCAATTATGCATGCATGTAAATTGACATATATATGCAATAGCTTTAAAGAATTTGCATGCAATATCTATACTTTGTTTGCATAGTTAATAAAAAATATTTGACAAATTGTATAATGGATATGTTATATATGGATACATAATGCATTTCCTTTCGTATACATTTTAAGTCTTAAGATTATATATTGTAGATGAAGAGCACAAATGACTTGAGAATTAAAAAAAAAAAAGGTCACTAAAGGCGACGCTGGCGACACCAATAATTCAGTATTGGCAACACCAGCGTCGCCAATAATACAGTATTGGCGACGCTGGCTTCGCCAATAACCCTAATTTGTGTTTTTTTTTTGCATTGTTTATAATTTGATATATGTATGAATCTCGAGCATATCGTTATCAGGTTTATATTAAATTCTGCAGATCTCGATCGACATATGAAAAATTAACGGAGAGGAGCAGAACAAGAAATCCGCGCCTTGTCCAAGTATTTGTTGCCTTGCCGTTCTATGATACTGGACAAGGAAGCCTGCTCTATGACAATGAAATATTTGATCTTTAGAGATAGGTGATCTACCAGAAGAATATACGACATTTTGAAGTGGGTCGAAAACCTGAAAGGGAGTAAAGATCATAAATATTTCATCGTTTCCATATATTTTGAAATAGTATCAGCTAAAAGATAATGAAACCAAGAAGATCAATATTTCCATAGTTGCTTTTTTTTTCCGATGGTTCAAGAATATTTCATTCTTTCCTTTTATTTTGAAATAATTTCAGCTGAATAATTAGGCATAACAGCTGAAACTATTTCAAAATATAAGGCAAGAAAGATATATATATATATATATATATATAAAAGAGAGAAACAAATCATGAAATGTGGATTGTTAACGTGAGGATGTGCCTATTTATAGATACATAATGGTTGGTGCAAATTAAATGTTAGTAGATAGGTTGGAATTAAATACGGTAGCGAAAGTTAATGTGAGGCAAGTTTGAAGCTATGGGCGACGCTAGCGTCGCCAATTTGAAGTTATGGGCGACGCTAGCGTCGCCAATTTGAAGTTATGAGCGACGCTAGCGTCGCCATTAAGTTTTTTTTTTCCTATATATTTCTTTTACAATAATAGATGAGTTGATTACAAGATAGAATGAAACCTTTAATATGTATGAAGGTGAAGTACCTGAAGCGTATGGATCGACGATTTGTAGCTGGTCGATCATATAAAAGGAGAGCTGGTCAAAACTTTTTTGACATTTCCATATATTTTGAAATAGTTTCAGCTAAATCGAAGAAAAAAAAACGTAAGAATATTTATGCATATGTATGATTTTTTTTTTTGATGATTGTTTCTTTTACAGTAATAGATGATTTTCTTTCATAATATTGATACGTATTTATAGATAGAGAATGGTATGTGTGTGAATTGATTATTTTGGTATTGTGAAATAATTGTATGTGGTAGGTGTTGGCGCGCAACTATTTCGCGACACCTGCTCCAATGGGTGTCGCTGAATGTGATTGCCGCGTATATTTTCCGCGACGCTTTACTAATGCCCGTCGCAAATGTATTTGGCGCGCAGATTTTCGGCGACACTTGTGGAATGCCTGTCGCGAAATGTATTTGGCGCGCTTATTTTTTGCGACACTTGCTGAATTTGTGTCGCCGAATATGCTTCGCGCCACATTTTTCGCGACGGTTTTCGATCGCGCGTCGCAATAGCTGATTTTACGCACATTTTAGCGACGTGGCTGCGTTGCTATTTTGTTCAAATAAAGGCGACGCACTATGTTTGTGTCGCCGTTAGTTTATCGCGACGCAAATTTTTTGCTTCGTCGCGCATTTAGTGTCGCCGATTAAGATTTTTGGCGTAGTGTGTTTCATATTCTGTTGTTTATCGTGGTTGTTGTCAGCTATGTGACTAGCAGGGTCACTCAGCCAAATTTTGTCTTCAATTGAAACAACAATGGATTCAACACCTCAGTCAGGTATATTGCCCACCCCACTGACAACACCTTATTCTCATGTTTATTTTTCTAGCAAGCAAGATTCAACTGTCTTTTCTCATCACTCTCAGGAACCTTGGTTATTAGATTACGGAGCATCTCACCATGTAAGAGTGTGTTAGCTGGGACACATAAGCTTAGTTTGCTGCTAGTGTTGCCACGTCTCCTTAGTTGTTATTAAAGGTTGCCTTATGTGTTGGTTATCTTATGTCTGTATATATACTGTGAATAAGCTTTTTTTGTAAGCTAAAAGATTTGAGATGAATAACAAATTCATAAAATATTTATCTCTCTAAATTTTCTTATCCTCTCTCTACTTTTTCTTTTTTCTTTTTCCTTTTTCTACTTTGTTCTTCTTCGATTAAATCATGGTATTAGAGCAGAGATTGAAGGATCATGAGGAAGTGATGGTAGCTAATGAAGGTGCTTCGTCAATGGAAGATTTTGGTAGAAATCTCTATCTGCAAAAGCTTATGATTTGTTGATTACAGTGTTGCCATTTCCAAGTAATATTTTAAAACTGGATGATGAAAATTTTCTTGTTTGGAAAGCTCAAATTCTTCCAATTATTTGTGGTTACAAGCTGGACAGATATGTTCTCAATATGAACCTTTTTTCTGCATAATTTTGTTGATAAGGTTAAGCATGTTACTGAAGAAACTCTGGCTAGGTTTTCTTTTGAAAAACAAATCTGGATTTCCAAGATCAATTTCTTCAAGGCTGATAGATTTATGTTAGTTCTCTCAGTGAATTAGGAGATGTTGTTGGTTTAAGAACTAGACAAATGTGGCTCTCTGTTGTGGATACCTATGCTCCACAATCAAATATTATAATGTTGTAGTTATGAAATAAATTGAGATAATGAAGAAGAGAACCATAAAAGTCTCTAAATTTTGCAAGAAAATGAAGAAACTTGCCGATCAGATGACTGCTAGAGTGGTAGTGGCTTTTTTGTTTCGGGTAAAAAACTGGTTATGTGTATTCTCACCAGCTTGGGTCCAAAATATGAAATTGTTTTTTTGAATTTTACAAGTTGACCACCATTGCCAAGTCTTCAAGAGATAAAGAACTACCTCATTCACTATGAATCTAAGCTTGAGTAGAACAATGTTGTTTCCATGTTTAATTCAGTGAATCTAGCCTTTGCTTTTTAATCTCAAGATCAAATTAACAATGCTTCCAATTCATTTTTTGGCTTTGTTATTCATCTAATTTTCCCTCTAGTGATGGTTCAAGTTGATATAATGTGTCATTAGATAATACGCATTCTCAACGTAATCATAATATGAATTATTCTGGAAGATATGATCGTTGTTTTTGGGTCAAGGCAGAAGTAGAGGTAGAGGTAGTCGAAATTGGAAACCCATGTGTCAAATTTGCAATTGTATTGGTCATACTGCAAATGTCTGTTACTATAACACAAGAAATTCAGTTTTTAATAATCCAGGTTTTCAGTCTCATTATGATCCCAATCATGCATCTTATGGGTCACACAGTTCTGGTCGCATGCATGCTCAATTCACACAGTTTCAACATCCCAATTATCCAGGCCCATAACCATTCGATCAAAGCTTTAGTACTGGTCAAGGCTTTGGTCTGGTACACCCTCATTCCTATAAAACTGCTTCAAATCATGGAGCTTTTGGTGGTTTTGATTCCTCTCAGTCATATCGAGGACATAACAAAGGCTCTACTATTTTTGGGTCTGGTTATCCTTCGTTTTCTTGTGAAGGTTTCTTTAATATTGGTAATACAACCAATTTTCCAAAAATTGGTGAAACAAGTTCAGCATCTGCAAACTTTGCTGCTACTCTTGTGCTTATTGGTATCTTGACAGTGGAGCAAAAAATTGTGTTGTCTCTATTGGTGATAATCTCATTCAACATGCTGAATATCAATGTCCTAACAAGTTACTTATTGGTAATGGTCCAGGACTTAATATCACGAGTATATGTAGGCCACTAATTCATTCTTTAAATTGTCCTAACTATCTTTTGCAGCTTAAAGGTGTATTAGTTGTGCCATGTATTACAAAAAATCTTTTGAGTATCTCCAAAGTCACGTTGGATAACAATGTTATTGCTGAGATTAATAATACTCATTGTTTAATTAAGGACAAAAAGATGGGATTAGTGGTTCTCAAAGGAACTCTTGAGGATGGCATATACAAGCTACAAATACCTTATTTTCAACCACCTCAATGGTTGTTGAGTTCTCTGTTAAAGAAGAATAATATAGTTCAAGACAATCTGGTTAGCAGTGTCAAATGTTCTTTACCTTAAAACATTTGTACTTTGTTTGGGATTTTAGATAAATCTAGTCTCACTATTATAGATACTACTACTGTTGTTAATAATAACACTTAGCATAGTGTTGTTTTTTATTTTTGTATTGTCATCACTGGTTCAAGTGATTGTGTTGATTTTGTTGGAATTTTGGCTAAGAGTTTCAACTAAGACAAAAGAGGAAGAAGAAGAAGAAACAACACTCAAAAGTCTGGAAAAAATTCCAGCATATTCATATATTCGGTTTTTTACTCAAAGTAAAGCTAAAAATACAAATTTAAACTAATTTTACATGAACAGTGGTAGGCATGCTGCCTCTACCTAATCTGTCCAGACCATGTGGTCAATTAATGCCACTCACTTCACTCATTTCACTCTACAAAATATCTCACAATTCAGCCTTAATTACATGACAACACATCTAAATATAACCAAACTAAAAAATAGACAAATCAGTTACTTCAAACAAGTAACTTTACACTTTGACTTAGCCAAAATAAACTAATCTCTGCAGCTTCCATTCCCTTTCTTTGCTGGCTGCATTTCCACTCCACAAAACCAAGTCTTAAGCTTTCATTCAACACAAAACATATTCACTAAAAATGCCACCATTCTAACAGATTTGTCCAATAAGAATTTTGTTGAGCTGTAGACTTTACATAGGATATTGGGTCATGCGGTCATCTCTTGTCATAAAAAGTTGTTTCAAAGTATAAATCCAAGTTTTCTATCAATAAAGATTCAATATTTTATGATGCATGTCAATGTGGTAAAGGCCATTTATGCTCTTTTCCAATATCTAAAAGTAGAGCTACTGCTCCATTGGAATTGGTTCACACAAAAATATCTAGGGTCTTTCTTCTACTATTTCCAAAGAAGGGTTCCAATACTATATCAATTTTCTTGATGGATACTCTCGGTTTACTTGGATATTTCAATTAAAATTCAAGTCTGGAGCTCTTTCTATGTTTAAAAATGTTCAAGTCATGGTTGAAAGACAATTTTATAACAAGCTCAAGTGTTTATACTCAGGCTAGGGTGGAGGTTATCATAGCTTTCTTCCCTATTTGACTTCATTTTAAGCATCATTTGCCTCGTCTTCATCAAAAAAATGGTAGGGCCGAAAAGAAGCATCGACACATTGTCGAAATGGGTTTGTATTTACTTTCTCAAGCATCTATGCCTTTTATCTACAGGTAGGAAACTTTCAGCACTTTAGTTTATTTAATTAGTAGACTGCCTACATCTTGGCTTTCAAAAGTCCTTATGAAATTTTATCCCACAAAACTCCAGATTATAACTTTCTTAAAGTGTTTGGTTGCTCTTGCTTTCCTTGTCTTAGACCCTATAACACTCCTAAGTTTTCTTTCCATACCACCAAGTGTATTTTTCTTGGCTACAGTGATTGCCATAAAGGTTAAAAATGTATAGATAATATTGGATGAATGTATATTTCTAAAAGTGTTACATTAAATGAAGAGGAAGTCCCATTTACAACTGGTTTTGGTGCTTCACAGTCCAGTGCTTCTTCTGTCTCACAGATTTATTCTGATGCTCCTATTGTTCTTTTTCAGAGCAAGCCTGTTTTCAATAATAATCCTGTTTGTTTGAGTTCTCACCGTTAAACAAATTCACAATCATCTACTACTGCTCCTATATTATCTGGTTCACAGTCAGAGTGTAAATCTACTTCAAACACAGATGCAGATCTTCAAATAGATAGTTCATATATAAATAGTAGTTCCTCATCTTTTGGAATTCAATTTTTTGTTGATCTACCAATGACTACTGTTCAACATTTGAATGAGAGATTTTCATCATTTCAATCTTCTCAAGAATTAGATGTTATATCTAATGGTTCAAATGCTAAATCATTACCTTTTACTACAGGTTCTTTGCATCCTATGCAAACTCGATCAAAAAGTGGCATTTTTAAACCCAAGTGTTTTCATGTCTCTAGTTTGTCTTTTGTACCAGAAATTTCCTAACATGCATATGTTTATGCTACTTTAAAAGAACCTAAATGGAAGGTAGCCATGGACCTTGAGTGTGAAGCTCTTCAGAAAAAAATAAGACCTCGACATTAGTTGATGGCACTCTTCAACGATACAAGGATCGCTTGGTTGCTAAAGGATTCCATAAAAAACTAGGTTTTGACTTCAATGAAACATTTAGTCTTGTGATTAAGCCCACAACTATCAAGTTAGTGCTTAGTCTTGTTGTCTCACTTAATTGGCCTATACAACTTGATTTCAATAATGCTTTCCTTAATGGCAATTTACAAGAACATGTTTACATGACACAACCTCAAAGATATGAGCATCCATCCTTTCCAAATCATGTTTGTTGTCTGCACAAAGCTTTATATGGGTTAAAGCAAACTTCTTGTGCTTAGTTTGATAAATTGAAAAGTACCTACTTCAACAAGGTTTTGTTAATTCTATTGCTGATTCTTGATTGTTTGTGTTACACACTGCCCACTGCTTATATGCGTGTTCTTGTTTATGTGGGTGATGTGATTGTCATTGGCCCAAGTTTAACAGCCATTCAAAGATTGATTTCTAGCTTAAATGTAAGCTTTTCTCTCAAAGATCTTGAAAATTTAAATTTTGTTTTTGAGACTAGAAGTTGTCAGATGACTCAAACTGAGTAAATCAATAAGTTGCTTGGTAAAACTAAAATGACTGAAGCCAACTGTGTTCTCTCTCCTATGATGGCATCCAAAGCACTGAATTTATCTGTAAAAGATGTTATTCCTGATCCAAAATTGTATAGAAGCACAATCGGTGCTTTCAATACCTTACAATTACTAGGCTTGATACATCTTTTGATGTTAATAAGCTCAGCTACTCATTGGGATAGCTGTAAAAGACTTTTATGCTACTTAAAGGGCACAGTTCATCATGGTTTAAAGATTCAAGCATAACCAAAATTTGTTGTTCATGGATTTGCAGATGCTGACTAGGCAAGTGACAATGATGATAGACGTTCTATCAGTGGCTATTCAGTGTTTTTTGGTCCTAATCTTATCTCTTCGAGTTCCAAGAAACAAGCAGTTGTTGCTCGCTCAAGTACTAAGGCTGACTGTTAATTTATTGCACACTTAACATCTGAGCTATGTTGGTTTAAAAATTTTCTATCTGAATTGCACATCTATTTTTCAACACCTATAGTATGGACTGACAATCTCAGTGCAACAAATTTAGCTTGTAGTCTAAATTTTAGCTTGTAGTCTAAATTTTAGATATTTTAGCTTGTGCAACAAATTTAGATGCTTTGGTTTCTAAATTTTAATATGTTTCATGGGAAATTTTGTTTCAGGAAATCAGATTGTCTTTCTGGCAATCTACAGTTTAAGGAGGAATGTAAGAGAATTAGTTAGGACACGTAAGTTTAGTTTGTTGCTAGTGTTGCCATGTCAATCTTAGTTGTTATTAAAGCTTGCCTTATGTGTTGGATATCTTTTGTCTGTATATATACTGTGCATAATCTTCTTTTGGAAGCTAAAAAATCTTAGATGAATAAATGATTCAGAAACAATTTCCTCTCTTCTTTTTCTTTTTCCTTTATCTACTTTGTTCTTATTCGATTAAATCACTACCCATTCTTATTATGAATGTTTTTGATGAGATTATTGTTGGGGATGGTAATGGTTTACATATTACCCATATCGGTTCTACTCATATTCCCTCATCTACAATATATTTCTAATTGAATGATGTTTTGTTTGTGCCTCTCATGAAAAAAAAATTACTCTCTATCTCTAAATTTTGCTATAAAAATAATGCCACCATTGAATTCGCATCTTCTAGTTTGTCGTGAAGGATTTGCTAACGTTATTGACTCTGCTGCAGAGACCAAATGAGTGGTTGTCATGTAGATCCCAAACTTTGGCCTCTTCACCTATTTTTTTATTTTTCTAGTGTTATGACTTCTTTTGCAGATTGGTATAAACATCTAGGACATCAAGCAAATAAGGTCTTTGATCATTTAGTTTCTTCTTATTTCTTACATTTTTATTATTTGAAACAATTTCATTATAATTCATGCAAATGTAATAAAACTCACAAGCTTCGTTTTCATATCTCTTCTGTGTCCAGCTCTCAACCTTTGCAATTAATATATTTTTATGTATGGGGTCTTGTGCCTATTCCATTTAGAGATGGGTTCAGATATTATGTTATATTTGTAGATCATTTTTTAAAATATATTTGATAGTTTCTATAACAAATTAAATATGATATTTTGTCTATTTTTGTTAAGTATAAAACTAATGTAGAAATTTTGATTTTTTTCAAAAACAACTAATTTCCTTTTACTTCAATCAAGGGGAGAATTTCTTAAACTCAAGAATTATTTTGAAACTCATGGGATCGCACGTTTTTTTTTTTACTCCTCCTCATACCCCTGAGCATAATGGCTATGTTGAGCATCATCATGGACCCATTAGGGAAATTGTTCTCACTTTGTTGAGTCAAGCAGGTTTACAACATAAGTTTTTTGGACACATAGCTTTGAAACTACTGTCTACTTAATTAATCATCTTCCCACACCCACTTTTAAATTTCATTCCCCATTCAATGTTCAATTTTAAAAATCTCCAAATTATCAATCCTTAAAAGTTTTTAGTTGTCTTTGTTATCCACAGTTACGACCATATAACAAGCACAAACTTGAGTCTCCTTCTAATCCATCTTTATTTTTTTCTTTTTTTCTTTTTGCATTATTTAAAAACTTAAAGATCTTATAAGTGCTATGACTCTCATTTGGACAAAATTTTCATCTCCCATCATTTTACTTTTCTTGAGTCTCTATTTTATTTTCCTTTTCTTAATTGTCCTCCATTAAATGCTAAGGATGTTCCATTTGATTGGTCTTCTCCTTCTTCCTCATTTGGCATACCTCACTTGATTATTCCTTTTTATAACCCTCCCTCATATGGATCTACTGAATCATCCTTTTTGGTTTCCTTTTCACCATCTAGTATTTTACATTCCTCCTCTCAGCCGACTACACCTAGCAACAATACTTTGTTGCCCACTACTTCATTTGGCTCCACTTCACTCCATGATGAATCTCATGTGCCTACTCTTTTGTCTACTCAACTTGAAGCTCATGTTCATTCTGTTGGCACACTCCACGCATCAAACCCGATTGAGAGACCTATTGCCTCTCCAATTTCATATCCTCGTCTCAAAAGCAGGACTCATGCAATGCACTTAGGCATTGAATAATGTTTTTAAACCAAAGCAACTTAACAATTACTTTGTTGCCAACACATAGATTTGTTCTTTTGAAACTGAGCCATGGTCAGTTGCTCAAGCCTTGAGGTCTCTGGAGTGGAAGCAAGCCATGATAGATGAATTTCATGCTCTTTATACCAATGGTACATGTGAGCTTGTTACCTCGAATTTTGCTTATAATTTGGTTGCCAACAAGTGTATATTTCATATCAAACGTAACCAGATGGATCCATTAGTAGATAAAAAGCTCGTTAGTTGCCAAATGCTACAATCACAGACTATGTATTGACTATTTTGAAATCCTTAGTCATGTTATTCAACCTGCTAACATTCAGGTTGTTCTTTCTATTGCATTTGTTCGGAATTGGCTAGTTCGGCAACTTGATATCATAAAGCATTTCTCAATGGTAGCTTAACAGAAAAAGTTTGTATGTCACAGCCCTATGGAACTTATGGATATGTGTAAATTGAAAAAATCTCTATATAGTATAAAATAAGTACCAAGAGCTTGGTATACCAAATTAAAAGTATTTATTCTCTTCTTTGGTTTCTTTAACTCTCTTTCGAATACCTCCTCGTTTGTTTATCATCGGTCCACTATGGTAATGAACCTCCTTGTCTATGTTGATGATATTGTGCTCATTGGGAATAATGACTCTATTTTGGCAAATTTTGTTAAGTCTCTTTTGGTTCAGTTCTCCTTTAAGGATCTTGGTAATCTGAGTTACATTTCTTGGTGTCGAAGTGATAAATAATGTAGCTGGTATTCTCAGTACTCAAACCCAATATATTCATGATCTTTTGGATCGAGTAAAATGGGTAATGCCAAAGAGGTTGTAAGTCCAATATCTACTTCATCTTCTTTATTGCTGCACAATGGTACTAAGTCTTCAATATCTCTCATTTACTCATACATATATTTCATTCACTGTGAATAAACTATCTTAGTTTATGCACAAACTAACCGAAACTCATTGGTTTGTAGTCAAGAGATTTCTTTGCTATTTTAAAAGTACTAGTACTTATGGTCTTTTCATTCGTTATGGTTCCTCTCTTTCTCTTCATGCTTATAGTGATGCCGATTGGGCTAGAAACAAAGATGATAATACATCCACATCTGTGTATATTGTCTTTTTGAGTTTAATCTGATATCTTGGATGTAGAAAAGACAGCATACTATTTCTCGTTCTTCGATAGAGGCAGGGTACCGTTCGATGGCAGCTACCACATCCGAGTTATGTTGGTTAAGATCTTTCTTGTGTGAGCTAAAGCTTTCATTACTTTAGCTTCTAGTTATATATTTTAATAATATAGGAACCACTTATATTTTTGTTAACCCTGTGCTTCACTCACGCTTGAAGCACATCAAGGTCAGTTTTCATTTTGTTCGTGAAAAAGATACTTGCTGGTGAGTTGCATGTTTCTTATATACTTAGTCAAGAACAACTAGTTGATGCTTTAATAAAACTGTTATCTAGAGCATAAGAGAAAGTACTCTCTATATGAATAATATTTATATCTTTGTATATTTCATGTACCGGGTTAGGGTTTAGTTGTTACGTCGGCTAGCTTGGGTTGTTTATATGCTTATTTTTTCTTAATGAAATATGGTTTTTTCTTCAATTCTATTTTAATCTACATATTTTGTTCATTTTTCAGGCATTGTTTCTCTTCTTTACTAAAATAATGCTAATTTTTGTCATTGTGGAAAGACGATTTTGTGTCTGATTTGCAACTATTTGGTTTGAGAGAAATAAGGTCATTTTCCATGATGATTTTGTGAGGTGCTCTATTAAAGAAGTTAACTCCTTGCAAAGAAGCCGTATGTTCAACACAGTTGATGATATTATGGCTTTGCACCGTTTATATGTAGGGTGTGCTAGGTAGAGCTCCTCGTATTATTTTGTGTTATATTAATTCACATTTCCGATATTCAAAACTGTGTCATTTTGTATATTGGTGTTTATACTCTATTTTGTAGGCTTGTGTTTGTTGTTGGCCCAATCTCTATCTCTGCAATTTGCCTTGGTCAGGCTCAAACGTCTCAAGCCCGAGTTGTTGCGTGTGATATCAGCGTGATTCTCCTATATATTCATCTTATTCTCTAGGGTCTGTGAGATCATAGAGAACTATTTGTTTGCGAGGCATCATGTTTTTCCGTGTCTCTTCTTTTCCTTCCCTGACTCTGTGTATTCTAGGATTAGTTTTTTTGTGTGCAATTACAGTGAAAGCTTTCTAGCTTTTCATCTGTGCTCTGTGTGTGAAATTGAGTGATAGATATTGTTTATGGGCTTGTAATTCTTTCAAACAATATCAATAATATAGCAACTACCCCCCACTGGAGCCGAAGACGTGGGCAATTGTCGAACCTCATAAATCTTGTGTTTTCTGTTCTTTTGATTTTCTTTCAATGACATTTTTATAACATTTGGTATCATAGCTATGTTCAAGTGTATAAGGTTTCTATACTGTGCATGTTTTATATTTTTATCTTCGTCTCCTTCTTCTAGAATTTGTTTCCTGTTTATTTTTTGAGTATTTTTTAATTTCTTTACTTTTATTTTTCATTAAATATTGTTTGTGTTTACAAAGATATGAGAAAGCTCTGCACAATTTGTGTAGATCTGTAAGAATCAGAGTAAATTGTCGAGTACTTTCTGTTCTGTTCTTTATTTCTCTAATTTCTTGTTTGTTAATTTGCATAGATCTGAGAAGGCTCTGCACGATTCGTGTAGGTTTGTAAAGATTGGTGTAAATCTGTGTGTTCTTTGTTTTTTGTTTCCAAATTTAAATAACCTAGGATTTCGGTTCCTGGAGAGTCTAGGTTTTTTAGTTGATCAACTAGAGAATCTGATTTAGTTTTTCTTTTTTAAAGAAATTTGTTTCTTTTTCTTTGATTTGTTTTGAAAAAAGTTATAAATTGTCTCATAATTTTTCGATCTTCTTTTAAGCCAGTTTTTCCATTCTTGAGGTCCTAGGGTACCAGATTCTGGAAATGTTTGCTTTCCCGAAATCAACTTTTCTATTGACTTCATTGTCTGACTTGTTTGATTCTTTTACATACTCTCTGTATTTTCTTCTGATTTATTTTTATGTTCTATTTCTGAGTGAATCTGCTTTACTATAAGTATTGTTTATTACTTTGTGTTAAAGGTTGTTGTGAAATTGTTGTGGTATATTTTAGATCAACTCGCAAGTGTACGAATCAACAAGTAATAAAGTGTGGTTTTTGTTTTAAGAAAACCTGTATCGATCACACGAGGAATAACGTCTCTAGTATTGAAAATAAATCTATTATTAACTAAATCAATTAAAATTAAAAATAGTATTTGTTGAATGATTGTGTGTTGAGTAACCAAGCATGAATTTAAAAACAGCAAATAAAGAAAGCAATATTAAAATTGAAAGACAAGGCAGCAAGTAAGATTTCACAGATTTTAAGGAACAAGGATCATGATTTCACCACTATTACTCATATTTAGTCATAATGCAAAATAGATTCATAGGTTAACTCCTCTTTAACCACAAATGACTAGAAGTTGATTCCTCAATGCATTCTAATCTAGCAAGCACAACGTCTTTAATTATCCCTAATGTAAATACGGAAATTTAAGTCCTAAGACATGCAAACCCAATATGTCACTAAGGCATGCAATATTCCTATAAACATGTATTTCATTACCCATTCATACTTATATCCCTTATTCCTAAGTCAATATAAATACTAAATCAATCCACCTTTTCATGGAAGCATTAAGAACTATAATAAAATATTAACCTTTAAACATGAATCAAACTAAATATGCATTAAAAACTAAATACTTGTAATAGGGTTACATAACAATCCTCATAGAAAAATTAGTTACACATGATTTCTAAATTATCCAAAAAATAATAAAGAAATATCATAGATTAAATAGCAAGAAAATAAAGAGAAAAGGAATCAAATCCAATAGTTGATGGCTGCTAGAATTTATTCTTCAATCTTCAATCCTTGGCTTCTTCAAACTATGATCAAGGTAGCAAGTTTGACTCCTCCAATGGCTTGGCCGAACCTCCTTGTACCTTGCTTTGTGTACAACTTTGCTATGAATTAACTAACAAAAACTAAACAAAAACCTAAAAGAAAAGCTTTGCTGCTGTGAGGAAGAGAGAAGAGGGAGAGAAAAAGGTCCAGCCGTGAGGGCTGGTGGTGAAGGGTATGTTTTCCCTTCAGCAATGCATGGTATTTATAGCGAATGTTTAGGAGAGGTTTAACCCTAAAACCCTTCTAAAACCTAGAGAATATAGGAGATAATATGTAAACTCAATCTCCAACTTCTATCTTCCCTAGTATGGTCGGCCACCTCAAACAGATTAAAGTAAAATGTGTCTCATGTTCACACTAGAGATAAGAAAACATTCCTTATCTCTTTAGGATCTCTTTAGGAATCCAATTAATATGAAACTCTAATTCCTTTTAGTCTAGATATTATTCCAATTAATATAATTAGAATAATCTGACCTTTTATGTGGCATATTATGTGGCAAATTTCATACACATGGCCAAAGTGTGATGACATTGCAGTCCAATCACAATGGTAGTCCTAGTAAGCATAAAACTTTCTTTTTTTATCTTCAATGACCGTCAAGCAGATTTCAAGTACATTTTGGGTGACCAAATGAACTCCGAATCCAGTGATTTTTGTTGAAAAAGTCAGGTATGTATCTTAGCTTTCCAGTCATATATTGATCGCACAATTTGGACATCAAAAAGACACTAAAATCCTCATTTTCCCGAGATAGTGTAAATCTACCGCATCTGTTGAATTTGTAAATCAAACTGGCACTGATTGGCCAAACCATTTGCAATGAAACTTTCATAATTGAAGCTTATTGAATCAGGAATCATTAGCAACTATAATCGCACAAAAATTCTAAGTGTGGCTCCAAATATGATTTTCTCAGTAAAGGATGCGCAGAAATACGGTAATTCCAACATTTGACTTTCTTTTACTGAAAATAGAAAAATACATTAATTAAGTATTTTTCATCAACAATTAATCATAAACTAGCTTAAATTCAATATAAAAAGTGGCATAAAAACATTAACATTTTATGTCTATCAGAAATACTTGCTCTCTGTGTGATGACTACTCATGTTGATGTTGAAATCTTCAACAGCAAAGGAGATTTTCTCCTTTGGCATAAGAAGATGAAAGTCGTTCTTACCCAAATGAAAGTGGCTAAGGC
Source organism: Ochetophila trinervis (assembly GCA_003254975.1). Taxonomy (NCBI): domain Eukaryota; kingdom Viridiplantae; phylum Streptophyta; class Magnoliopsida; order Rosales; family Rhamnaceae; genus Ochetophila; species Ochetophila trinervis. The sequence goes on along the minus strand of QANX01006980.1, from coordinate 116,755 downwards.
CATTGATCCTTCTTTCACCAGTGCTGTCTCGAATGATAAGAAAACCGAAACCGATGAGATTGCTTTAAGTACTATCATAATGCATCTTTATGATAATGTGCTGAGAAAGGTAAATGATGTGAAAACCTCTCTTGATATGTGAACTACTCTTGAAAAATTGTTTCTTGAAAAATCTCTGCCTAATCATATATATTTGCTTAAACAATTTTTTAGTTTTAAAATGGATAGTTCTAATGATCTAGATGCAAATCTTGATATGTTTAATCGTATCATGTTAAATCTTACTAATAGCAAAGTGAATTTTTCTAATGAACATAATGCTATGATTTTGTTAAATGATCTGCCTGAAATGTATAAAGATGTGAAAAATGTGATTAAATATGGCCGTGATACTTTATATATATATGTTGATATAGCTGCTATTGCTTTGATGTCTAAGAATTTAGAATTAAAATTTGCTTCTAAAATTGAAGGCCTTAGTATTAAGAATAAGAATTTTAATAAAAGACCTGTAATCAAAGTAATTTTAATTCTGGCATAACTGGACCTAGGTTTTTTCCTAGGTATAACACACAGCAAAATCAGAATAGATCATCAATATCTAATAGAAAATGCTATTATTGTAAGAAACAATGTCACTACATTCAGAATTGTTTTAAAAGAAAAGAGATGAAAATGATAGAAAAGAAAGATTTAATCAGGGAAATTCTGATATGGCTCAGTCTAATAATGATGTGAATAATGCTGAAGTCTTAATGGTTTCTTTGAGTCTGTCAAATGATGAATGGGTTTTGGATTATGGATGTTCATATCATATGTGCCCTGATTTAAATGCTTTCTTTTCTTATAATGTCTCTAATGGTGGTCAAGTACTTTTAGGTAATGATGTTTCATGTAAAGTGGTTAGAATTGGTAATGTTAAATTGCAAATGTATGATGGTTCTATTAAAATTCTATCTAATGTGAGACATGTGCCTGGTTTAAAAAGAAATTTAATATATGTTGGATGAATCTGGTATGTCTTGTAAAACACATAATGGTTTTATGTATGTTAATAAAGATTCTTCTGTTATTATGAAAGGAATAAAAAAGAATGGTTTGTATATTATACTTGGTAAAACTGTTTTGGGTAACAGCAATGCCTCTGTTGGTTCTAATGTGAATAAAACTATGTTGTGGCATAATAGATTAAGTCATATGAGTGAGAATGGCACGTGTTATTTGTATAAGCAAAACTTCTTTGGTAGTGATAAAATGAATACACTTAAGTTTTGTGAAAACTGTGTTTTAGGAAAACAAAACAAACTAAATTTTAATTCCAGTTCTCAAATATCTAAGTATATACTTGATTATGTGCATGCTGATCTGTAGGGTTCTGCTAGAATACAAACTCAATCTGAAAATAAATATTTTATGTCAATAATTGATGATTTTTCTAGAAAAGTGTGGATCTGTCTATTAAAGTCTAAAGATGAAGCTTTTCAAAAATTTAAAGAAGAGAAAATTCTTGTTGAAAATCAAACTAATAGATCTGTTAAGACTTTGAGAACTAATAATGGTTTGGAGTTTTGTAATTCTAAATTTGATAACTTTTGTAAATATGCTGGCATACTAAGACACGGAACTGTTAAGCACACACCACAACAGAATGGCACTGCTGAAAGAATGAATAAAACCCTAATAAATAAAGTAAGATGTATGTTGATTTCATCTTGTTTGCATGTTTTATTTTTGGGTGAAGCTATAATGACTGCTGCTAGACCTGGCAATGTGTCATGTCGTGTTTGTGTCGTGTGGTATTCGTGTTCGTGTCAAAAAAATTTTATCCAAACCCTACCCGTTTAAATTTCATGTTGAAATATATAAACTCAAACCCGTTCATAAAATTTGCGTGTAATCCATTACCCAACCTGTTAACACATTAAATTTATTTTTAAAATTATTTAAAAAATTAAAAAAAAAATATATATATATATATATATATTTGATTTATATTTCATAGTTCAAACTAAAAAATAATGAAACACAGACAAACATAAATATTTGTATCCTTTTACAAACTAAAAATATAAACTAAAACAACATACTTAATACATGTTAAAAAAATAACAAACCACACAAATCTAATATTTAAATCCTTCTACATAATTAATAATAGTGAATTCAAAATATGTAAAATATTACGAACTAAAGCTATATTAAATATTTATCGTGTCTAAGAAAATAAAATATGCATTACAATTGTCAGTTTAAAAATATTTAAAATATTATAAACCAAACTAAAATTCTACATCCAATAGAAATAATAAAAAAGATAGAATCTAAAATAAAATATCAATATATAAATAGATATAAAAATTGTTATATTTCAATGAAATAAAATATGAATTTTATAGTTTCTTAAAAAAAAGAAAAAGTAATGTAAAAAATTAGTTATAAAGAAATAATTAAATTAATATTTTTCTTATCGTGTCTTATCATGTTAACGTGTTCCAACTCGTTCCAACCTATTTTTTTATCATATCTTATCGTGTGACACTGATATCAACCCGATTTCAATATTGGAGACCCAAACCCACAAATTATTGTGTCGTTTGTATCGTGTTATCGTGTCGTGTAGCATTTTGCCAGATCTAATTGCTGCCTATCTTGTGAATTTGTCTCCTTGTACTGTTTTGAATTTTAAAATTTCAAGCAAGTCTAGTCTGGAAAGAGACTGGATTTTAGTAGGCTTAGGGTGTTTGGATGTATTGCCTATACACATCAGTCTGAGGGAAAGTTAGAACCTAGGAGTATCAAATGTGATTTCCTAGGGTATCCTTTAGGTGTCAAACGTTATAGGCTTTGGGTTAAAGAATGACATAGTTATAAGGTTATAATCAGTAGGGATATTGTGGTTAATGAACAGTCTATGCCTTGTAAAGAGAATAGTCAACCTGAGTTTCAAGAGTCCTTAGGAAAAGAGTTTAGGGAGTTTGAGTTATTTTTTGAGGTGTAGAATAATAAAGAGATTGAATGTCAGACTTCTCCTGCTGAACTGATTGAAAAGCCTTTAGAAACTGATAACCCTACTGAAATTGAAAACATAGAGTCTGAATTTGTGGAAACAAAAACAGATTATGTTATTCCTTGTCTTGACGACCTTACCGAGTCTTCCTCGAGTCATCTAGCCTCATCTGGATATTTGTTAACTAGGGATAGGTCTAAGAGGAAGATTAAACCAAATAGGAAGTATGCTCATGCTGATTACATGTCCTATGCCTTAGTAACCCTTACTAACTTAGTGGATAGTGAACCAAAGTCTTTTACTGAAGCTGTCAAGTCTAAACAGTCTAGATAGTGAAAGGAGGCTATGGCTAAAGAGATGAAATATCTTCATCAAAACATAGCATGGGTTTTGGTTACTCCTCCTTCCAATAAGAAATTGTAGATTGTAAATGAATTTTTAAAGTTAAGGAATGTCTGTCTAGTTCAGAACCTTTAAGGTTTAAAGGCTAGATTGGTTGCTAAGGGGTTCACTTAAGTTGAGGGTGTTGATTATAATGAGATTTGTTACTCTTATTGTTAAATATACTACTATTAGAGTTGTTTTTTCTCTTGTTGTTAATTTTGATTAGGAATTAGAGCAACTTGATGTTAAAACTGCTTTTTTGCATGGTGAATTAGATGAAACTATATATATGAATCAACCTGAAGGATATAAGATTACTAAAGATGGTAAAAAACTTGTTTGCATGTTAAAGAAATCTCTGTATGGTTTAAAGCAATCTCCAAGACAATGGTATAAACGTTTTGATTATTTTGTTGTTCAAAATGGTTTTATAAGAAGTCAGTTTGACAGCTGTCTTTATTTCAAAGATTTATTAAGTGATAAAGCTGTGTTTTTACTACTCTATGTAAATGATATGTTAGTTGCTGGTCCCAATTGCAATGTTATTGAAAATGTGAAACATTTACTTCAAACTAAGTTTGATATGAAAGATCTAGGTCATGCTAAAAAGATTCTTGGTATTAGTATTTCTAGAAACAGACTTAAACTTGAAATGAAACTTTTTCAAACATCTTGTTTCAAAGTTTTCTATGGATACTGCTAAAGTTGTTTTTGTACCTTTAGGTGATCATTTTAAATTATCAAGTTATCAATGTCATGTTTCTGATTTTGATACAGAAGATATAATATATGTGCTTTATTGTAATGTTGTTGGATCTATTATGTATATGGTGATATGCACTAGACCTTATCTACCTCATTATATCAGTGTTCTTAGTAGATACATGTTTAATCCTAGTAGATTACATTGGGATGCTATGAAATGGTTGCTAAGATATTTGAAATATACTGAGTTTTAACGTTTAATTTACAAAATGGGACAAAGTAATGTAGATTTAGTAGGTTTTATGGATTCATATTATACTAGGAATAGGGATAATAGAATATCAATGTATTCATATGTCTTTACTTTGTGTGGTAACTGTATTAGCTGGAAATCTCAACTTAAATATGTTGTTGCTTTATCTACTACTGAAGCTGAATATATTGTTGTAACTGAAGCAGCAAAAGAAGTTGTTTGGTTAAAAGGGTTGTTATCTGAATTAAAATTTTTGAAACAGGAAGTTACTTTATTTTCTGATAGCCAAAGTGATATTCATCTTTGCAAAAATCATGAACAATCCAAACATATTCAAGTTAAATTTCATTTTATAAGAGATTGACTTTCTAAAAATGTGTTTAAATTGGAGAAAATACCAACTGAGTACAATCTAGCTGATATGAGTACTAAAATTCTCTCTGTTGGCAAGTTTAAAACTTGCAAATCTTTACTCCGGATAGGAGTAAATTGATTATGCGATGTGTTCTTAATTTATGTGCTAGGAAGGTGGCTGATGCAAGTTGCTATACTCTATAATGTGAATTAGGTAGAGAATTGTTATATTAATTCACATTTCCTATATTCAAAACTGTCATTTTGTATCTTGGTGTTTATATTCTATTTTGCAGACCTATGTTTGTTGTTGGCCCAATCTCTGTCTTCGTAATCTGCCTTGGTCAGGCCCATGCGTCTCAAGCCCGAGTTGTATGTGACTTGATTATCCTATATATTCATTTTATTCTCTAAGGTTTGTGAGATCAGAGAGTTACTATTAGTTTGTGAGGCGTCGTGTTTGTCCGTGTCTCTTCTTCTCCTTCTCCAACTCTGTGTGTTCTAGGGTTAAGTTTTATGTGTGCGATTACAGTGAAAGCTTTCTAGCTTTTCATCTGTGCTATGTGTGTGAGATTGAGTGATAGATATTGTTTATAGGCTTGTAATTCTTTCAAAAACTATCAATAATATAGCAACTGCTCCCCACTAAAGCCGAGGACGTAGGCAATTGCCGAACCTCGTAAATGTTGTGTTTTCTGTTCTTTTGATATTCTTTCAAAATCATTTTTATAACATTTCGGTTACATTGTTTTTTTGTCGAATCCATGATGGATTAATGTCAACATTGATGGCGTAGCTTTGAATAGTTCGGGCCAAGCAAGTTGTGGTAGAATCTTTGGGAATTAAGGGATTTTGTTAAAGGATGTTTTGCCATTGCCATTAGCAATGCATTTTCTTTTGAAACTGAATTACTGGCAGTCATTTATGCCATATAATATGTATTCGACATTTCTCCTGGAATTTCATCATGCTCGAGAATGATTCGACTTACATTGCCCATTGGTTTACTACGAGATCCTTGGAAATGCAAGGCTTCATGCTTGGGCTGCAGCTTAGCATCACATAAAGTCTATATTTTGTTGCTTCCCAAATTTATAGGGAAGGCAACTTACTTGCAGATAATTTATCTAAATATTTTGTTTCCTCAGCGGCTATAGATTGGTGGTTTTAGTTACATGCCTTCTGCATGTCAAGGATCTTATAGGTTTAAGTTCTCTTCGATCGATCGGTTTTGGTAATTTTATATTTTTGTTGTTGTGTTTTTATTTTTATTTTTATTTTTTTGTTTTCTTCCACTAGCCATGTCTAGTGGTGGCTTTCTTCTTCCTAGATTTAATTTCTTTGTTGTATCTCTTTTTTAATAATACTTTGTCTCAGGTGGTGGGTGTCACCCCTCCGGAATTAATTTCTTCTCCACCTAGATACATCTAGTAATCCATTTCAATAAATTGTTAAATTTTTATTTCCATGAATAAAAGTATTGTTATATTAAAAAGTAATTTGGTTATTTTCCCAATTCCCCGGACTCTTTTTAATCGATCTAAATGGTATATCTAGGTTTCCCTCCCTCCATATTTTGCTATATTTGGCATGCATGAAGTGTGATTGATTACCCATAATTCATTCTAATTTTTAAACCACCTGATAACCCAATCATAAAATAGGATAACTAAGGCGAAAAAATAAAATGTAGGCATATAATTAAGGTAGTTACGCATGCATAAAATATATCTTCATGCATAAACCTCTGCACTAGGTTCAATATTTCTAATGGAAGCCAAACAAAAAAAAAAAAGTTTTATATTCTTGTGAATATTTTTCAGATGCAGAAAAACTTTTGCGCAGCTATGTCCATATTATAGTCGTTGGCCGCAGTCGCTCTGTAGAATTGCCACTAAAAAAATGTAATTGATTACCTATTGGATTTATGTTTTTTTTCATCGTGTGTAAGCATGATTAGACTTATCTTTTGCTCTGTCTGAAAATAAAAGTCTCTGATGTTAGCGGTAAACCAGGAAAAATTGTGAGATGTCTTGTAGATTTTCTTGTCCATGTTAATGGTTTTCTGGACGTGTCGCGATGACCAAGCTTTGATTCCCCACTCCCATGCTATTGGTCATGTAAAATGGGCTTTGAATTGACTCACTTCATAGAGTTTTGTTTTTATAATTATTTACTAGTCACTATCCATTATAAGGTTCCACATGGACTACTCACTTTCTTTTGAGAAACTTCAGCTCAAGCAAAGAAAAACATAAAAAGAAATTTCCTTCTGTGAGCATTATTCTTCTTGCTTGTCAACGTAACTTAAACTACTACTGTCCTTTTGTTCCAAGTTATATATATATATATATAGAGGTTAATTAGTATCTTTTATTTTAAAAAAATAAAAATTATATTTTAGACTTGTAAATATAAAATGTTACAATTTAGACTTTCAAGTTTCAATTTAGAAGGTATTAAAACATTGCAATTAACCCTTTTTTTTTGTCAATTAAGTAGCTTACATCATGTTCTTAGAAGAAGATGATATTAATGCACTATAAGAAGTACCCTTTGGTATCTTTTAGGATTATTACTGCTATCGCCAGCTTCATAAATATAAGCTTATATTGAATATTAAATGATTTGGCCCACTCTGATCTATTCTTCCATTATAACATCACAAGCATAAAAATAAAAAATACATAATATAAGACACCAAAAGGTAAATTAATAATCACTCAACAGAATACCAGTAGAAAATGGACATTTACACTTAGATAATTATACTCCGCAACTACAATAAGAAAATCCCATAGCAGTACTAGTGCTAAAACTCAAACGAAATAAAGCTGATCAGTTACAATGACCGCACCAAGCAAAACTTGCTTTTACACATTTCAAAACAAGAGAACCAAAAAAGAAAACAAACACCTATTCAAATGGTTACTAGCGGGTGGTAAGAGTCCACCTCTGCCAACTTCTGGTTTACAAACAGAAAAAAAAAAAAAAAAAAAAACAAGAAAAGCCAATACAAAAGCACCCCCAAGAATGGGTAGGGTCACAATACATGAGTAGACCCTACAACACTATAAATTAAAGGTAAAATGATGAAGAGCAATTTTAAAATATGCCCTTCCCATTTTGTCCCTAGAGGCCAAAACTTGACCCCCCTTGGCATACATATAGTATACTATCTAATACCCTAGTATACTACCACGAGTCTTACTACTTGCTATTATTATATATATATATATATGTAAATTTATAAATGTATCGAGGGTATTTAAGACATTTGACCCTCTAGCGGAATTGAGCACCACTGTAAGTCTGGCCAAAGGACCATCTAGCTGGGGCAACATTGTAAGACACAACGCTACGGCCATCGCTGGCAGTGACCTTGATTGAGAGGCTTTGGCCATTGAGATAGGTGTTGCTTTGCCAATTTTGACCCCAATTCCTAGACATTGCCTGCCAACGGGTTCTTGACCCTTTGATTGCAACGGCATGGACATCACCAGCACCACCCACGTTTGTGATCAGGACTAGGTTGAAGTACGAATGGCCATTGATCGTGAACCTTATGCCTCCTCTTCTTCTGCACGGTACCCTACAAAAACCCACCACCCCACATTAATTTAGTACTACTCGTTACTTTTTGGGTAATTACCAAAATACCATTATCTCAAGAAAAACACCCAAGAAAAAAAAATGTTTGCAGAAACAGAAAGGTCAAAAGTATACTTGGAAAATGCCAATACTACAGGCGAGAAATTGTTTATGACAGGAGACAATATAAAAGCACAACGCAAATCGGTCCATATTATTTAAAATTTAATTTTAAGTATTTAAACATGAAAATTCAGACACACAACATGTTGTCATATCTAACTAAAAGCTGAGAAAAGGGGTACGCAAAAGTTCAAGTTCAAGTACATGAAGAGACTAATCACTAAACTAATTTTAGCGAGGAAACCCAAAAAAAAAAATAAATAAATAAATATTGTTTTGAAAAAATTTGGTGACTAATAAACAGAGCTTTTTACCTTCTGTAAGAGACAGGGACAATTCCAGCTTTGTATTGGGCAATGTGCTGGAAAACAGGCTGAGAGAGATCAAAATGGTGCTGAGGAGGATTACACCAGCCTCCAGCATTGTTAGGGAGAGCATTGTTTGGTGGGCAGAAATTAGTGGCTGTGACCACAATGGAACCGGGTAGGCACCATTTTTTGTCATTCACACACCTAATCTCATAGCATGAACCACACCCTAACCCATTGTTGAACAGTACCGTGCTCAATGCTGCAGTGTTTGTTCCATACCCTTGGCTGTATAGGTTCCCATACCCACAGGCACCACCTATAACATAAACAGTTCAAACAATAGAAAAAATTTAGTCAAACTTTGAGAGAAAAAAATTAATAATAATAATAATGAAGAAGAAGAAGAAGAAGAAGAAGAAGAAGAAGAAAAGTACTGGTTATTTTCATTCATACCCATTGTTCCAGAAGCATCACCACCTCCATAGAAAGTGGCATGAGCATTTATCCAACCCCCTCCATATCCATACACAGATGAGAACATTCCAAGAAATCCCACCAAGAAAAACCCAGCAAGAGCCATTTTCCTGCAGGTAGAAAGTGTAAGAGTTTCAGCTATTTCTTTATTAAAAGTAGGCAACTAGAGAAAAATACTAAACTCAAGTTTTAACATTATGTTGTTGCTGTTCATTTCTTCATAATGGGAGAAAAATTAACACCAAAAAGGAAATGTGAGAGAGAGAGAGAGAGATTATTACATCAAGATTAGCGAGGCTTCAAAAGAACGATGTAAAAAACAGAGGAGAGAAAATGTTGAGGTAGATGAGTGAAGGAAATGGGAAGGGTATAGGGGGGATTATATAGAAATTGGGAAAAGGAATAGATGGGTCTAGGACTATTCAACCAACCTCACAACTAACAAACACTTTTTGAAGTGTTGGGGGGACCATCAACCGCTGCGTTTTAAGGGATTTCTATTTCTTTTCTTTTTTTTCTTTTTTTTTTTGTGCTGGAAAGGGTTTAATGGTTTTCTAATGGTTAAAAACAACTCCCTATTTTGTTCTATAGAGGAAACCGTGTGGTTTTGTTGCTTTCAGAGTAGGAAAATCCCCCAAATCCAAGTGGGGTATAGCGGTTTTCAAACTTCCATGCCCACATGCAAAGCTTCGCCAATTTGCAGCAAATACCATTTTCCTTATTTTTGTTCCTTCTGCTTTCCTTTACTATTTTACTTGTAACCCATTTATAATGTATGTTTCTAATGCAAAAAATTAAATTAAATTTGAGAGCTGGGTTTTACTCGAATTTTGAAATATTTTGAAGTTATTTCTGCAGCATATAATAATTGGTCAATCTGACATACATTTCTCATCAAAGGCACATTTGACCGTAAAGTAAACCTTGATTATGGAGCCGCCTGGCTTAGTGAGAAACCATGTTAGGACTTAAAAACACACACCACACTTTAATGTGCCCGAATCTTTTCTGGTAAACGAATTTAATAAGTATTTTTGACTGTCACATTAAAAGGAATTTCAACTCCTCCTTTCCCACCATTAAATAGCATATCTGTACGTTTACAAACTCAATGCGAACCTTCTCTCTCTTTCCTCTGTTCTGAGCAGTGTGCATACTTGTAGGTCCCATTCTTCTTATCAATTGTCATGGACGGCTCATATGCAAACTTAACACCCCTACAACTACAATACTGCAAACGACACAGTCAAATTAAGAGGTTTGCAGCACATGGAGTGATGGCATTTCTAGCTAACCTCTTTTTTCTTTTTTACTTTTTCTTTTTTTTTTTTTCCTTTCAAATTCTAGCTAACCTCATTGGAATTGAAAAAACAACTTCAATTTCATTTGAAAAAAAAAATAGAATAAACTTTTTCTCTTTTTCCTTTCCCACTGTCTATTATGGATTTTACAACAATACATGGGTGCACTGAAAATGGTCGTAAATTATTTAATATGATCTATAAAATGGATAATGTAATTTCTAAAATTAGTAACATTTCAAAATTGTGGTAATATTGTGCATAAATTAAGTTATATGTTCCATAAAATTAACACTATCTCTTCATAAATTGGTGTTTATAAATTGGATAACATTTTCAATCTTTTTAAAAGGTTGTATTATAGCCTCACCTGTCTATTATATTTGTAAAATGTCAAGGAAAAACAATATAATACAAAAATGGTATATATTAGTATTATTAGTTTGAAAATAATAGAAATTTCTAATAAAAAAACAGAAAGCTCATGTGTGTAACTTTCATTGGTATAACGTGTAATAGTTTTTTCATTAATTCCAAATCGATAATCGTTATATATTTTATTATAAATAATTATTAGAAGATAGAAAAATCCGGAATTTTAGTGATATATTTTTTGGCTAAAAAGAATATGGGTAATGTATACATAACAATTGATGGTGCATTTATTTACCAAATAAATAATGGTTGGTTTTAAAGGACAAAATTAAGGAAAATGGTGATAATTTATTAAGATAAGATTTTGCATTGAAAACGATAACATGGATTTTAAATTGATTTGGAAGATTAATACCGCGATTCTCGGCATTAGCTAGTATTTCAATCATCTTGATTATCGGCCAAAAACCTTTATTTCTTAATTTATAAATTGGAGAGGGGATCAGCCAAAAACTTTAGTACAAAATAATAATCAAGCTACGTAACTCCGCAGTGTTCATTGACTTAATTAGAATACACTGGTTTAACATAATAGTTTTATTACCAATTCTTGTACGGCTTTTTTCCTGCAGCGTCTTCGTTTTGTTTTTCTTGTGAATTGTATGTTTTTGACAGCGTTTTGAAAACTGAATATAAAAAATAAAATAAAATAAAAAACACCACATAAACCCAGGATATTTTTTTATTATTATTTTTTTTATTTTGCATTTGGGTTTATTACTTTATTAGGTTGAGTAATGAGATGTTAACCAAAAAAATAAAAGGTTGAGTAATGAGATTGGATGGGCAATGGAAAAATCTGAACATTAGGGACAAATTTTTTTAAGGCAATGTTTGTCATTATATGGTAAAAACTATACTTTTGAAACAAATTGAGAGAGTAGGGATTTTTCAAGATATACGTGCCATTTGTATGTTGAAAGGGACTTATAAAGAATGCTTTTAAGGCGGCAATGCAGCAACTGCACATGCAATCCTTTGTCTGTATTCTCTTTCTCTCAAAACCCATCTAGGCTTCTAATTAGATTTTTCTTTTTCTTTTTTTATTTTGTTTGTGCGTTACGAATTCTTGTTCTTCCAAACATTATCTCTAAAACCCTAATGAAAGACACAGCAACCAGACAATTAATTCAAAATCGAATTAGATATCCAAACAGATTATAGGAAATTACACTGTTAGCTACCATGCTGTTGGCTTCGATGTGTTCTTTTCTGAGAATACAACATATATGTGGATTATTATTATTATTATTATTATTATTATTATTATTATTATTATACTTCATGTGGATGGCATTTTTTTTGCTCCAAGTTTTTTCTTAACAAATTATTATGTAGATATGAATTGGAAATTATCATCCTAAAACAATGGTTTTGTGAACTGTACCAAAGGACTTTTTGCTCCAAGCTTTTTTAATATTCTTTTCACATTTCGTAATTATCTGGTGAAAAAAAAAAGAAGAATAATAATAATAATAATAAATAAACATTTTCTTTTCTTTTTATTTTATAAGAAAAACCCCATTGTTGCTTTAATTACGCTATATAAATTTCGTGGCAAAAGGGGTATTTTCGGAAACTCAAAAAGAAATAGATGATATTGGTAAATTAACTCCATAATAAACCAATAATATTTTATTTAGAGACTTTTAACGGCCAGTAACCAACTGGTAGGCTTGAGCTGGGACACGTCCAAGCTTTCCAACTTAGTTTGTACTATACAATTTATTGTCCGATAGTCTCAGTATTTAATCTGAGCCGTTAATCTTCCTGAAAAGTTTCTGACCACTATACCGTACTCGATTTTTTTTCTTTCTTTTGTGGATCGCTCTCACATTTCCCTGTTCCTAATTCCGATTCATTGTCCCGTCCTGTCTATCATCCGGATTTGATTCCCTGTGACTTCAAGTCAAATTCAAAAAATACGTGTTTGGGAAAAAAAAAAATTATATATGTAAAATTTTTTATAAGCATTTATATAATAAATTTTTGTAAAATTTATAAGTTTTATTTTATTACTGTGGATCATTTTATATAATTATAAATGATTAAATTAATATTATATATGATAAATAAAAATAATAAATAATATCGTGATATAAAATTTATATGCAAGTATTTCTTCTCTCGTGGATTCGCCATGTCAAACACTTCAAAAAATCTGCATGCTTTCGTTTAATAATCACATATAAAGATAATAAAGATATCAATATTGACACAAATATTGAATATCAAAAATATTAGTAAAAATATTAATAAAATATTAATATTGTTAAAAATTTTAAAAAAAATATAAATTTATAAAAAAAATTAATGAAACTTCTAAATATATTTATTTATTAAATATTTTATCAATATACTATAAAAATTAAAAAAATATTAAAAAAATAATATTTTTCATAATTAAAAAAATATATAGAAGTCGTTTACAGTAACAAAAATACTACTATTAAATAATAAATTATTTATTAATTAGAATAGTAATACAAGTTCATAATTATTTAATATAGTTCAATTCCATATATAATTTTTTAGTGGTAAATTTTTTTTTTTCTCTTTTTCATCCTAATTTATAGCACTATATTGAGAGAAATATTAATTAAAAAATACATTTCTTTTATAAGTTTATATGTAATTGTTAGTATACCAACTATATGAATCTAATATTACATATGATTGTCTTTACTAATATTCATAATATGATATAATATTGGTTAACTCTGTCTATAATTGATATTTTTTAATGGTTGACTTTATGAATGTATCCATGAATTACTAATTGGTGGCAGTCCATAAACATCTATTGAATAAGAATATATTCACTTCTAATCATCATTGATCCAAAATTTATAGAAAAAAAATGTATATTCTTCTTGTGACATTTCCACTGTACCACTTTATTTACTTGTATAATATTTTTTTATAACACCAATTACTGGCCTAGCATCTCTACATCTATAATTTTCATCTTGCATTGCATTATTTTACATTTGAAAGCATATTATAAATTAAAAAAAAAAAAAAAAACAATGTTCATGTTGTCTTTGGATGTAATATTTGAATAAATAAAAAATATTACTTTTTTATATTTTATAAAAATCTATAAAATTTAATTCTATAAAAAAATTTATATTTTATAATTTTCATAGATATTTTAGAAATTTTCATGGATATTTTTAAAACATTCATAAAAATTATGAAGATATTTTTTATCAAATTGTAAAGGAATTAACATTAAAAATTTGACAAAATCTCATGGAAATATCAAAAATATTGACAGAACTTATAAAAATTATACATAATTTTTTTGGATGCAAATATTCTATCCACCACATAGAAAAAAACGAAATTTCAATGAAATTTCATGCAAATTTTCAATTTTTTCATCATTGCTCACATATACATTTTTTATATGAATAAAAAAATATCTATGATAGTAGTACTCGCATTTACATATTGGATATAAATATAGAGTCCATTCCGTTGTAAATTTGGAGATATGAATTATGTGTTAGAAAATTTATGTGTGTATTTAGTCTTAGTCATGTAATTCATTTATAAGGGTTTAAATTTAAGTTGTCCAATTTGGTTCAAGCTTAACAATTTGGATTCGGGCGGATTCAAATTGAACATTTTTGAGCTGGAAAGAGATTTTGGGTTAGACTAATATTCTAAATTTTAAGGATCAATGCTCAACCATATGGATATCAAGATAAACATCGGGCTCGAGTATTCGCTTCGAGCTTCGAGTTTAAAGTATAGGCTCAAATTTGAAACCTATAATTTAAATTTTTTTATTTTTAATCTTAAAATTTGGTTCAAATATATTAGGGATATTATCATTGAAGGTCTCTAAACTATAGCGTGTTTTACACTTTCATTCTAAAACTTTTTTTTTTGTCTCACTTTGATTCTGAAACTCATATTTTCGTATCACTATAAGTCTTTTTTGAAGTTTTTATCCATTTAAACTGTTAAAAAGCACATGCAATGCACGTGATATCCATTTTAAGGGTAAAATTGTAATTGTAAGAGTTTTTATCACTATAGATCTTTAAACTATATCGCGATTTACACTTTCATCCTAAAACTTTTTTTTCATATGTTGATTTTCAAACAAATATTTCACTCAAATAAGTTTACACATGAGCTCAATCTAACACATCTCTCAATCTCACTCTCTCTGCTCTATGCAAGTTTATTATTTTCCTTTCTTTCTTTATCTTCATTTGCATATACAAGAAAAAAAAATTGATGAAAACTGTTTTGATTTTGAAAAAAAAAATTGTGAAATACTTAATGTGTTGGAAGTTAAACTTGAATAACTAAATGATAGAGAAAATAATGAGGAATGAAAAATATAATAAAAGTAAAAACCCATCGATGGTAATATATTAAGCTTGGATATTCATTTTCAGGTGACATATCGTCAAATCAATGTATGGGTGACATCATAAATGTTAATAAGATGAAACAAATAGTACCAAAATCACCAGAAAATGTGGTCAGATGTGAAAGATCCAGTCGGGTATGGATAGGATTTGCGCGACCCATTTATTATGAAACAAGACGACCCATTAACTCATTCCAAGTTTGATGATGACTGAAATGATGTTGTTTTATTTTTTAATGACTTTAAAACTAAATGTCAGAAACTAAAACAGTGTTATTTTATACAATCAACCATCCAAATTTACTACCATTTAGTTATTCAAACTTAACTTCCAACAAATTAAATATTTTACAATTTTTTTTTCCTAAATCAAAACACTTTTGATCAATTTTTTTTTTCTTTGCATAAAAAAGAGTGAGTGAGATTGATATAAGTATGAGCGTAAGCTCATGTGTAAACTTATCTGAGTGAAATATTTGTTTGAAAATCAAAATATGAAAAAAAAGTTTTAGGATGAAAATATAAATCGAGATATAGTTTGAGGATCTATAGTGATAAAAACTCTTAAAATTACAATTTTACCCTTAATGGACTTCACGTGCACCACACATGCTTTTTAACGGTTCAAATGGACGGAAATTTCAAAAAAGACTTACAGTGATATGAGAATATAAGTTTGAGGATCAAAGTGAGACAAAAAAAAATTTTAAGACCAAAGTGTAAAACACGTTATAGTTTAGGGACCTTCAGTGATAATATCCCAATATATTTTTAGCTTAAAATATCTTTAATATAAATTAAAAAACAATTTATCTTATCATATATACAAAATAAAAATATAATATATAATAATACTTATTTTACAATGGATTGAATATAAATAGAAAAAAATTATAAAATTATATCGAACTAACTAATCGAGCTAAGCTTTGTGCCACACTCAACGGGTAGCTCAATAGGTTGGGCTTAGGCCAGCTATACACTAAAATTCTAAATTTCGAGCCCAATCCATGAAAAAATTGGGTAGGCTCAAGATTGAGTCATATTAAGCTCAGACTAAATATGTTCGGATTTTTTTCAAGCGAGTTTAATTGGATTTTGAAGTTTTGGGATTGTGGGTTTTTTTTACATCTTTACTCACTCACAATGGTTTATATGCGCTACTAGGACTAGACTATTTGTAAACTGATTTTATAGTGAATCATCTATGCAGTCTCTCTCTGTAATTATTCAGTTGATCCATCGAATCGAAGATTATATCCTGAAGTCCAATTGATTCGTTTTTATTATAAAACTATATATATTAAATATGTTATTTTGTTGTGTGTGAGTTAAAAAGGGAATGAATCATATGATCACTAACACAAGACTTTTTAAGTTAAAGATAAAAATGTATGGTTGTGCATATGTATGAGTTAAACTCTTTCTCTCTTTAAGGGATATACATTGTTTGGGTTTGGAGCATTGTGTTTGCTTTGTGAAAACAGAAAGAAAGAAAGGTTGGAGATAATTGTATCTATTGGCAGCTGCTTGTGCTTATTTTGGTAGGTAAAGAAACAATAAATATGTGCATTAATGGTTGTTGTTCATCATCAATGTACAGAGGTAAAAGCTCTAACTTTTACTCATTAAATATAAGCTTATGACGATGTTTTGATTATGGAAATTGAGTGTTAAATATTGTTGGTTATTTGAATGTATGAATAGCATAAAAAGCTCTAACTTATACTCATTAAAGACAAGCTTATGATTGTGTGTTGATTGTGGAAAATGAATGTTGAATAGTGTTGGTTATTTGAATGTATTAAAATTATATTGTTTGTGTGATTTAGCACTAGCAATTGGTTTCAGAGCCTACACATAGGTTCATAGGCTTTGTTTTTGAGTAGAAGTACGACTTTCATTTTGATAATTTATTTTTTGGACAAAAAGACCTAAGCTTTGTTTGAATTTGATACCAAGTGTAATAGAGTGTTTTTGGATGTTCAATTTGGTCTAATACCCTTAAAATTTGGCAAAATTGCAAAACTCATGGCTCGCCCTCTTTTGGGTTTAGGTGTAATTTTCATATGAGATAGCACAAATTTAACATGGAGGTTTTTGTTGCAGATACCAAGATGAAAAGAACGGCGATCATTGAAAACGGCAGCCAAAAAGTTGAGTTCGGTCAGGTCACGACCATGAACAAAAAATTGGATCGGCCTAACTAAATGTGGTTGACGAGTTAACGTCAACAAACAGTACATACTGATGTCATCATTTTAATGATAACATTATTATTCTAACTTTTCAACAAAAAGAAAAATAAAAAAAATCAGTTTCTACTTTTCCATTATATATGGTTTTTCTTTTTGGAAAAGTTTCTCAATTTTTAATTTATTTAAATTAAAATGCTCATGGTCAAAATTAAATACTTTTGGTTAAATTATTTGAGGCTTTATGCCTAATTGGCATAATGGTGTAGAATTTTGAGTCTCCACCTATCGCGGGTTTTAATTTGTCTATGTCATGGGTGCCAATGGAATAAAAATTGATATAGTAAATGGAATTGGAAGTACTCATTTATCGTGAGATTTAATTTGTCAAATTTATAGGTATCAACGTGAAATTGATATAGTGGATAAAGTGCTTAAATACTTGCCTAGTGCAAGACTTAACTTGTTTATTTCATAAAATTTTCAATGTAACTTTTCTCTCCCACTTGTGTACCTTCCATAAAGGCGACTGGACTACTCTATTAGTGATTTAATTGTTTCGTAAGATGCTTGGAATTGTAGTAAAAGTTGAATTGTAGTAAAAGTTGATTGAACATTATAAATCGCAGATTCCAAGTTACCTTATCAATGACTTAATTCAATACATTTGATTGTAGGTATTTAATTAAATGTATCTCACTAGTGTATAAGTATCATTTGTGCTACGAGCACTCTAACAATATTATATGTGAAATTAATATAAATTGAGAGGGTTGAGAAGATAGTATTTAAATTATTTTGTGATTTTAATATATCTTTGTTTTGCTATTTCGACATCTGGAAGCGCCTATAGTATTATGCCAATGACTAAAGTAATGAAATTGGATGGGGCTAATTACTTGAAGTTAAAGAAAACTTTGGTAATAAACTTGATTTTTATGAAACTGTATATGGCTTTGGAAATGAATCCACTACAGATACCAAACAGTGAGAGTATTGTTAAGGCCAAAAAACTTTGTGAGGATTGGAGACACTTAAACATGTGTTATACGATGATGATGGAGAATTATATGGATGGATTTATATATGCTAGTATTCCAAAGGTGGAAACTATAAATAAATAAATAAATTCAAGAAATTGGAAATAGTTTGCTAAGTTTGTCATGAATTAGCAGTATCATTACTTGAATCTCTTGAACAATGCTATGTATGACAGAGTTAAGGGTCCGAGAAAACACAGTTTGATTACTTTCCTTTTATTTTAACAAGCTTATGAACCTTGATACACCCATTAGTGAAGACTATCTAACCTACATTATAATGTAGAGTTTTCTGCCTCAATTTGACAACATTAGGTCAATCTTCAGTACTAAAAGGAATAAACTGAGTTTAGAGGAGCTGACTGTCATCCATGTGAAGGACAAGGATGACTTAAAACGTATAGGTCTAGGTCCGTTGCTATTGTGCATAGTTAATGAGACCAACCTAAGAAGATTCCTCTAAAGAAAGGGCAATGATTTAAATCTAACAAGAACAAGAACTTTAGTGTCGAGTCTAAGGGACACAGAGATGAAACATGTTCAGCAAGTGGGAAGAAAGTATTTAACAAAGGAAAATACAATTTTTGCCATAAGGAAAATACACCCTCGATTCATAAATAAGAATTTTTTTTATCTATATAAATTAGTCTCAGTCATGGATATAGCTTTCTTTTTTGTAATAATAATGTTAAATTGTATAAAGATGGAAAAATAATTGGTAATGAAGCTTTTATATCAACTTGATTTATATGGTAATCTTTGTTCAGTTCCTCTTTACTATTGTTGTTGCTCATACTATTGCTTGCAAACATGCAAGAATTGAGGTAAACTATGTTGTAGCATAAGCATATGAGATATAGTTTTAGATAAAGAATGGAAAGATGGGTGAAGGATAAAATACTTCATAATCTTGACTTTTTGGATTTATCAACTTCTAAAGTTGAATGTGTGAAAGGCGAGCTAACTTCTAAAATTAGAAAGGATAAAATTGCTAGGTATTGGAGATCTTTTGGAACTGATCCACATTGACATTTATGGACATTTCACACCACCTACTTTGGGAGGTTATAGATTTTTTATTACCTTCATTGATGACTTCTCCCGTGATGGATATGTTGAGCTTATCCGTGAGAAATATGATGCTTTGGTTACTTTTAATGATTTTAAGGTGAGGATGGAACTTCAAATGAATAAGAAGTTAAAGGTTGTGAGGTCTCACAAAGGTGGCAAATATTATGGTCGATATGATGAGTGTGTAAGGAACCCAAGGCCATTTGCAATGTATTTGTGAAAATGTGGCATTGATGCGCAATATACAATGTCTGACACTCCTCAGCAAAATGACATGGCTGAAGGAATTAACATCACATTGTTATACATGGTGCATTGTATGTTGAAAAATTCTAATTTTCCAGTTTAGTTTTGGGTAGAGGCTTTAAAAACATCAACCTACATTCTAAATTTTATGCCACGTAAATCTATTCCTAAAACTCGGTATGAAATATGGTCAAGAAAAAAATCTAATTTGCACCACTTTCGTGTTTGGGGTTTGTAAAGTTGAGGTTAGGATTTATAATTCCCAAATCAAAATGTTGGATCCTAAAACCATTAGTGGTCACTCTGTTGGATATTGTATAAGATCTAAGGGTTCCATATTTTATTATACATCTCATAATACTAGGATTGTTGAGTTAGACATGGTTATTTATTTTGAAGATGATTTTAGCATTGATGATAAAAAAAAAGGTCAAGTTTATAGAAGAAAAAGTATATATTCACTGTTGATATTTCTACTAAAGAAATTGTTGATTCAATTGTTGAGGAACCAATAGTTGATTAAAATGTACACATTGAGAAAAAACAAGATGTTCTAAATGCAGCGAATATTGATGTGCTTTTGAAAATGTCATAGAGGATTCAAAGATTCGCAATACCTGATGGCTATGTTCTTTATTTGCAATAACATGAGTTTGATATAAGTGATGAGGCGGATCCAATTACTTATGAGAAAACCATACATGGTTCACCATCAAACTTTTGGTTAGATGCAATGGAAGATGAAATGAATCAATGATATCAAACGATGCATGAGATTATGTTGATTTACCGAAAACTACAAACTTAGTGGATGCAAATGGGTCTATAAGAGCAGGAGATGGGTTTGTAACACTAAAAGTTACTCCAACGGTCAAGTGGAGAGATATAAGGCTAGACTAATTTGCCAAAGAGTTTAACTAGAAATAGAGAAATGTTTTCTCCACTTTCCATAAAAGATTCTTTTAGAATCATAGTGGCGATTATGGCTCACTTCGGCTTGTAGTAGCAGAAGATTGATGTCAGAATTGCTTTTCTAAATGGAGATTTGTTTGAGGATTTGTGCATGGTCCAACCAATTGGATTTCAGACAGTGGGGAATGAGAATTTGGTTTATAAGCTTAAAAAGTCTATTTATGATCCTAAGCAGGGCTCAAGGCAATGATATTTTAAGTTTGATAAAATTATCACAAAAAATGATTTTAAGGAGAACATTGCTTATCAGTGCATATATATGACGGTCAATAACAGTGGCTTCATATTTATGGTATGTATGTTGATGACATATTGTTAGCGTCCAATTATAGTGACCTATTGACTAAGACAAAACAAATGTTTTGTAGCCATTTTGATATGAAGGATCTTGAACACACATCATCTGCATTGCACATAAAGATTATTTGAGACAAAGTTAATTATGTATTGTAATTTTTTTAAAGAGCCCATATTGACAGGTTTCTAAAATGTTGATATGCACAATTGTTATCCTAGAGGTGTACCGGTGGCAAAGGGCGATAAAATTTTGAAGGGCCAATGTCTTAAAAATGAGGGATAGAAAGAAGATGAAAGATGTCAATTATTCTTTTGCAGTTGGCAATTTGATGTATATTCAAATCTACATACAGCTTGATATTATTTATGATATAGGTGTGCTTGGTAAATATATAAGTGATTATGGTCCTATGCATTTCCAAGAAACCAATAAAGTATTTAGGTACCTTCAAAGTACCAAGGATCATATGGTGACATATTTGTGCATCAACTCACTTGATGTGGTTAGACTTTGTAATGTTGATTAAAAGTTGCGTAGATGGTACAAAGTCCACTTTTGGATATGTGTTCATCATGGTATAAGGAGATGTGTCTTGGCATCCTTAACTATTGAAGCAAAATATATAGCGTATTTTGAGGCAACTTGTTATTCAATTTGGCTTCAGAATTGTATTCATGATTTGGGATTGATTGAATCCATTGAGAGACACATTAAGGTGTTTTGTGATAATTATGCAACAATGTCTTTCTCCAATAATTTGAAAAGTACATAGAGCAAGATACATTTATGTGTAGTAATATAAACTAAATGAGAAAGTAGTAAAATGCCTCATTATTGTTAAGTGCACGGTTACCTACAACATGGTATCATATTATTGATCAAAGGCTTGCCTGTAAGCTTGTTGGAAGAGTATGTGTCCTGCATTAGATTTTGAAGAAGCTAAAATGCACTGAGTTATTGAGAGTTTGTAATATGCAATAATGTCCATGTTGTATATTGTTTATGATTGAGTATTTCCATGTGAGCAATACAATATGTATATGCGGATCATTGTTATATATATGAGATGTTTATTATATATATTGTTGCTAATTTTTCTAGTAGAAGTATTTGAAACTTTTAATCTGTGTATGTTTATGTTGATCCACATATACCATAGAAAATTCTTACTATTTAGTTTGAGTATGTTGTTATATTTTATCAGTACATAAAATGCTTGTATTTGTATGAAATGGTATCATGAAATGAGGATTACGCATGGTAAGGTAAATCTTTACTACATGTACTGAGTGTATGACATGCAATATGTTTAGTTGAAATGATTGATATCTTATTTCGAGAAATTTACGAAGAGAATTTTTACTACCTAGTCTGGTATGTTTTTTATGCCCTACCGACATACAATATGCTTAAATGAAATTTATTATTGGACTAGCCATAATCATGTAAAGCACTTAGAAAAGCTCATTTGTGCCAGTAATGAAACTGAATTATTTGTTTATTGACTTTTACAATGAAGACACAATTTCTCTGTAAATTTTTGATTGGCCAATTTTATAAAACTATATATTATATACGATTTATTTATTTTTTGTGTGTGGTGAGTGTGTGTTAAAAAAAGGCATGAATCATGTGACTAGTACATGACTTTTATCTAAAAGATAAAAAAGATGAGACTATATCTCTTTCTCTATCACTCTTTCTCTTTAAAGGATATATTGTAATAGTCCATTAATGTATTGGGTCTCTTCCAAAAATGCTAGCTAAGTTGCTTTTGAAGTCATAACATTTTCCTTTATATATCATACTAGAGCGTAGTATATGACAAATGTAATACTTTAACCTTGGTACTTTATATTTTCCCAATCATCAGTTCTACAATCCACCACACATTAATGAACCATGTCTCTATGGGACCCTCATGATCATTTGTGTTTGGTCAGTTTAGAAAATTTGTCCATCTCTTTGGCCCATAAACTATTTCAGCCTAACAGAAACAGTGGCTCTGACACCATTTGTTACAACCCACCAGCTTATTGATCATATCTCAAACGTGTTAGCCAAGTTGCTTTTAGTGTTCTAAGCCCACTCTTATATACCACATTAAGAAGTAGTTTACGGCAAATGTGAAACTTTAACTTTAGTACTTTAGAATACCCTTCGAATATGGAGTTCTACATATACATGGTTTGGGTTTGGAGCATCGAGGTGTGCTTGCTTTGTGAAAATAAGCAAAGAGAAAAGTTGGAGGGGGTTATGTCCATTTGTAGCGGCTTGTGCCCATTTTGACGAGTAAAAAATAACTAAATTTGTGCATTTAGACTGCTAATTCATCATCAATGAGACTAAAACTCTAACTTTTTCTCATTAATTTTTGTGCTTTTATGTGTTTATCAATCAAATTTCTCCTAAAATGTTTTTTATGAATTATTTTCCCCTTAAATTTTAACATGGTATCACTTTACCACTATTTCCTTCTTTTTTGTTAGAATTTAAAAAAGTTGATTGCTTCTTATTCAAATTGATTTTTAATCAACTAAAATATATCTAAATCAAAACTTTATTTATTTATTTATTTATCAAATTTGATAAAATTGAAAGCTAAATACTAGAAATTAAATATTGTTTAGGTTCCTTTTTTTAATAATGTTTTATAAAAAAATATTATTCGAACATATTTTATTTATATAAACAAGCAATGTTAATATTAATTAGTCAATTTTATCAAAATCTAACAAATTTTTTTCAAAAAGGGGTAAATTGACATTGCCGAAGTATGATCAATGGATCTCAATCTTTTATCCCATTTGCTAATCTCCATTTCTACATGATCAGTAATATAATGTCATATCATATGTATATTTTTTGTTTTTGATATCGTAGCAGAGAATTTGAACTTAGAATTTTTGCATGAAAAAATATTGATTTTATCAAGGTTGTTTTCAAAAGGACAATGATACCTCATTTACAATTTTTATCCAAGAGAAAAAGATATTATACACGTCAAGTCCTATTTCGAAAGTGCTAAACTTTTAAAAAAATTCTATATCTAGTTTTCCAGAAACTAATTTCTTTAGAATCAACTTCTTGTTATAATGTTTGACTAAAATAAAAAATTTAGAACATGAAATAATTGAATTAAATTTTGTATCAAGGGTAAAATCATCTTTTTAAAATACTCACGTAATTAGTTTTCTAATATTCTCAAAATAACACACACACACACATATATATATATATATGTGGAAACAACTTTTCCATCTATTTTCTTTTAACTTGTGAATATGATTCTCTAGCTCATAATTTCTTATCTTCTAATAACTATCTAAAAACAAAAACAAAAAAACAAAAAATTTCACTTTTCCAAAGAGTTCAGATATACACTAACTTTACCATTTAATAAATGGGACCTAAAAATTTACTATTTTTTAAGGTGTGCAATTCTATCATATGAGAAACAAAATTTCCTATTCACTAAAAAAAATAGAAAATCTCCATCCATAATAAATTTATAATATTTTTTTTGGTGAAGTCAGATAATAATTTGGTACTAGATTTTTCATTTTTTTTTTTTGTCTATTTTTTTTTTAAATTTATAATTTTAAAGATATAATTCACCCAGTCGGACTAGATTTTCCTCTTAAAAACAAAAAAAAAATTCTAAAATATCTGTTGCAAATCATAATTAATAATGGGTAATGTAGTACACTAAACTGAAACACCCGTGAGGCAGATCAATATAATTGGGTTCACGAGGCCTTTCATATCCCACACACTCTCTCTCTCTCCAACCCTAACCCCCATGTGGTGTGTGTTGTTAAAGTGCTTATATTATCATATGCCTAATCATACATCGTTAAGACTTTAACCCAACACCAAATCTTCTCCACTCCATTTTGTGGACCACACAGAGAAAAGAAAAACCATCATCCCCCAATTGGCCTCCTCCAAGTTGACCCACTTTCTATCCCATCAAACACTAATGAAAATTCAAAAAACAACAAAGAATGACAATGAAGATTCACTGGCTGTGTAATCTTGAATGCTGTCCCTTCACAAACTGAGCTTTCACAGAGAGAATAAATAAAAAAACCCTTTAGAAATTCTCCAAGAAAAAAGCCTTTAATATCAAAGTTCCAAACACCATTTCAGTACTGGCGCGTTTATCTCAACTCCCAAAGCTGTTCACATAATCAACAAGTGCTGGAAATTCTCACTTGGAAAGCGAGTGAAAAAGGACAGGTTTCCAAGTCCGTGATCACAGGAGTTCTTGCCTAGTAAAGAGACTGAAGCTGTATCTTTGGGTTAGATTTTGCTTTCTTGTCTTAAAAACTCTTTTAACTGCATGCCTTAGGTTAGCTTATAACTACCATCTTTACTTGCTTTTCTATTGAGCTGCAATTGACAAATCAAACCAAAGCTTTAAAAGAACTCCTCCCAACTACTTTTAGAATCTATTTTGTACGCAGGATAATCGAAAAATAACATAATTTAATCAGACTAGATAATTTAGGGTTAGATTTTTGAAATTGTTTGGTGCAAAATTAAATTAGAACATAATATTTGATATATTATGTTTGGTGCAGTTTGAACTGTACTGGATAAAAATTCAAATTTTTAATATATTTTATATTTTTTAGATTATAATAGAAAATATAATTTTATTTATGAATTTAAATAAACCTATTGTATAAAATATATTGTAATATTTTTTTAATTATAAATTTAATAAAATATAATATTATGTCATTGTAGAAAATATAATTAACACTACAGAATAGATCTAATAACCCCAAAATTTAAGAAAGCTCATTGGTTACAATAACACTCCTTTTAAATGTCATCAATTTTATATCCAAATTTTTAATAAACATCACTAATTAAAAACGCTACAGAATTGTTTAATTATGAATTTTTTTTTCTAGATTACAAACCAAGCAACAATCCAGCAAAAAATTCACACCAAAATCCAGCAACAATCCAGCAACAATCTGGCACCAATCCAGCAACAATCCAGCAAAAATTCAAAACAATCCAGTATACAAAAAATTCACATCAAAATCCAGCTTCACATTCACACCAAAATCTAGCAAAATGCCCAGCAAAAATCCAGTTTACAGAACATGGATCGGGTTACAAAACAACTCTGCCATCCAGTTTACAAAACAAGCAAAAATCCAGCAAAAATGGAGCAAAATCCAGCAAAAATCTAGCAAAAATCCAGCAAAAAATCTAGCAAAAATCTAGTAATCCCAGTTTGGAGATTCAAAATCCGAAATGACTAACCTCAAGGACAGGGGAGAAGCTCGATGGCCTATTGAGTACGCAGGATCGACGACTGGGTTCCTTCGAAGCTCGATGGACGACGGCGAAGAGCAGCTCGATCTGTTGGAAAGGACATGGGAGAAGAGCTCGGTCTCCGCTGGAGAGGGGGAAGTGGTCGACTTGAGGACCTGTCGGCTGGATAGGGGGAAGTGGTCGAGTTGAGGACGTTATCCGAGTCCACCTTCGTCTAATACCATGTCGCAGAGGAGGATTCGACTTCAGCTTAAGTAAACTAACCGAATTCGGAAAAAGGATTTCTCAAATCCGAGTCGGACGATTGCCAAACGCCTTATAAGGGAGAGGACCGGATTTTTCAATCCAATCCGGTCCCCCTCTCCTGCGTACCAAACACGCCCTTAGAGATTTGGTTAGTGAAAGCTTTTAAAAAAAATTCAGGGGTTTGATTTGTAGTTTGGTTAAAGGATTAGATGATTCTCACAAGGACCATAAAGGGTCAACTATTGCACAAGGAATACATTTCTTTTCTTTCTTTTGGTGAAAGAAACAAATATTGTTATTTCATTTATAGAATACATGCTATTACCAAAAAAAGAATGATACGTGAATATGTTATTAGTGGAAAAATTAATATAAACTAATAATAGTAAATGAATTTTTAAATGCATTATAGAATTTCAAACAATGTATATTAAAAGAGTAATATTATAAATACTAAATTATTGATCAAATTTATGAAATAAATTACAATGTTAAGATATTATGGATTGACATATTTATATAAACTAATTAAATATTGACACATTATTTATTATATCATTTGATAAATAAATTTGGCCAATATTTTATTAAGTCCAGCATTATTGTTATTAAAAATCTCACATTATTTGGTACATAAATTTGGTAAACAATTAGTTCTCTATCGACATTACTTGAACTTATAAAACTGTTTTGGAGAGATTAATATGTGAACATTGAAATGAGAGTCATTTGATTTAATTTGGGTCACTAAATTATTAATGATTTTTTTTCACTGTTACCTTTTAACTTTTGAAATGTGTGATAATTCGCTCAATCTCTCTCTCTTTTAAGGTTTAAAAAATGGAGGAAAATTGAAAGATATGAGCAAAATATTTCAGATATTGAAAAAAAAATAAAAAATTTGACAAATATTATTGTGTTGAAAAGATTTGAGAGTCTAATTCATGTTAGAAAATAACTATCCATCTAGTATAATGTTTCTTTTCTAATTCCATTAACATGGATCAGGCTCAACAATCAATTCTACATACAACATTTTTTTTTTTCGTTTGTTTTTTAATTTCTAAAGTCCTCTGCTTTTTCAGTTTTTATTTTTTTTCATTTTTTAAAATTTTTTATAGAGATCAAGAGAAAGATGAAGTGAGAATAATAAGACTATCTTTGCTGACATTATATTTGAAATACACATGTAAGAGAAAACAATATTATTTAATGGTTAATAATAATAACTCTGTAAGATATTGTAGCAATTTTTGGATGAATAAGTGATATGGATGTCAATTTTAAAACATCAAAAGCAAATTATTCGAAGACTTTAAAAGTTGAAAAACAATAGTGTAAATAAGCCAATTATTATTCATACCCTTGATAGGTTTTTCTATGAATGTGATGGTGATGAAGAAAAGTTTGCCGACACCCTTATGATTATTCCCCTTTTGAATTTAGTATTAGAATAATTCCATAAAGTTTGAATAGAAAGTTTGCATTGGATCGTGCTTTCGATTTTAAAGTGGTTTTTCTGTGTAAAAAGTTTAAAATCAAAATCAAAATCAAGTTACATGCTAATCGCACTTTGGAATTGAAAAATGGTTAAAATATATGTATGGATTTTGGTTGATTTCTTTACGTATAATGCATGAGCATGACAAACACAGTTTTTGGCCAAACATAGCAGTGTTCCCTTGGCTTCTTGCCTTGGATTCTATATGCTGTCAAGAAAACATCACTTACCTAATTATAAAGATGGTGTATAGAAGACAAAATAAATAAAAATGACCAAACACTCAGTGGACAAGTTTTTTTTATTGGTTTTATTTTGGAGTAAACAAAAATAAGTTAAATGCATTTTAGTACTTTTTAAATTTTAATTTGTTCAAATAAGTATCATCCTAATTAATTTAAACAATTAATACATTTATATTTGTAAAAAGTTACACTTTAGTCTAACTAGAGTTAAATTTAACTAATTTCATTAGTTAGTGTATTTTATTACCTTTTAAATTTTTTTCTTTATCAATTATTTAAAATATTAAAAATAAATTTCACTTAAATTTTTCTATCTAAAAACTTTTATTTTATTTTAAATTACTAAACAGTTAATATTTATCATGAATTTTTTTTTATCCTACATACTTTTTCATGATGAAAATTTTCTTTTTTACTAATTTTTTTTATCTATTTTTTTCCTCCTAAAATTGCTAAAAAAATATATTTATTAAGAAAATTTGTTTTTTACTATATATTTTTTATCGTAATTTTTTTTTCATCCTATATTTTTTCCATCATAAAATTTTTTAATCCAAAAAGATTTTTAGATGAAAAAACTTGCAAAAATTTTTAGTGAAAAAATTTAGGATTAAAAAATCAAAATTTAGATGATTTTTTTTTTTTAGGATGAGAATAAGAATTTCATGATGAAAAAATATATAATATGAAAAAATTTCATGATAAAAAAATTATTGGATGAAACACATTTTTATGATAAAATATTTTATTTTAGTAATTTAGGATAAAAAAATATTATATAAAAAAATTAGAAGGTATTAAAATGCATTAACTAATAAAATTTGTTAAATTTGACTTCAATTGGACTAAAATGCAATATTTTATAAATATAAAAATATTAATTGTTCAAATTAATTGTAGTGATATATATATATATGAGAAATAAAATTTTAAAAAGTATTAAAATGTATTTATCCTTAAAAAAATTTAAAAATAAAATTCTGTATAAAAATAGTAGCCAAGAAATTATCGCGAAAAAATTGCAATGATTATATATTTGATCTCTTTTTTTCTTTTTTTTTTTTTGTAATAGGAATGCATCTCGCTCAAGAAAACCCTCCAACAAGAGGGAAACAGATAAATCACCCTATAACATCCAACCTAGCAATAGATACCAAGTCTGAAGGGATTAAGTTCAAATATATATTTGATCTCTTGCTTTCTTCTTTTTGGCCTTTTTACATATTTATGTTGGATACCACATAGAATTAAATACAAGAAATATTAAAAGTTTAATTAGTCAAGATATATGTTTATTCATAGTGAAGAAGCTGGATCTATATTTAGTAAAAAGAGGCCTTTCGTTTTTTTGTTTTGTTTTTTATTTATTTATTTATTTATTTTTTGTGATACAGATACATAGCATTTAAAGCTATCATCTTCAAGTCGGCCTTTTTTTCCTACAATATGTGTTTTTGTTTTATGAATACTCTACGATAGGTGTTGAATATACTAAAAGTTGGACCAAATCGATGTGATTGCTAACTACTATAGTTATAAGCAATACCAAAATTTCAAAGTTACAATTATATTTCTCTCTCTCTTTTGGATCAACAAAACACCAATTAAACCATAAAAAATGCCTCTAGCTCTTAAGGTGTTTTTGAGATCAAGTACTTCAGGTCAAAGCTTTCAATATAAACCAATGGATAAAAATTTTATTTTCATTTGTTTCAAAAATAAAATGCATTTCCTTTTTGATAGCGTCCCAACTTGAAACCAGGCAACAAGCACGATATCTAAACATAAGTACAGTTGTTTCTTTGTTGATCAGTCTCTGATCATGTGAGTTTCGATCAAATTACTATATCGTTATTAATGAGTATATAAATTATTTTTTAGCTAAAAAAATATACAATAAAAAGTGATTGGTTTCATATCATTTTTAAAGAATTTGTTTAGTTTTGTAAATCATATTATATTTAAAGGTTAATTGCACCCTTTAATACCCTTTTAATTTGTTTGGGTAAAATTCATTTTTGGGTCTCTAAAAATTTCCTAATTCAGATTATCATATAATTAAACCAATTTAAAATTCTTCATTTCAAATTAAATGGAGAGGATCTTAATCGGTGGTAAAAATAATTATTGTTAAACAATGACTCGAGTTCGAATCACTCCCCCTTCATTATCATAACGAAAATTAAAAAAATGGCCTGCAACTATATATGTACTATGCTGTAAATACTGTCTCATATAAGATAATAGCAGCAGTATTCCTTAATTTTTTTAACAGTGCTCTACGACAACAATAATATTTAATTTGCATTTTTTTTTTCAAATTATAATGTTGGAGAGAGTTTAATTTAAGCAGGTGTGCAAAGTTGACATTTTAGAAAATCATTGCATGTTTTCAATTTCTCATACGTATATGAAAAATAGTTATTTACATTTTGGTATCAATAATTTGGATATTTTGTATTTTTGATCATCATTTTTAAAATTACTACAATGAGCCCTTAATTTTTTATTTGATGCAATGGAAAGTTTCATTTAAACCCTTTTAGTTTATCCTAATTAGATTTAACCCCCACATTTTAAAAAATCATCATTAACTTTCCTTTGTTAGTTTTTGCTAGTTAATTTGTAATAGTAAAGCTAGAATTTATTTTTACAGTATTACTTAATCAAAAAATACTGGTTTTTTAACATCTTTTTGGCCTTCAATTGTTAAAATTAACTAATAAAAATTGACAAATAAATCTGTCTATTTTGATAGATATATATAAAAAAATAAAAAAATAAAATGAAGTTGATGATTATTTTTCAAAGGGTGTAAATAAATTTTATCTTTAATGCAAATTGGTCTACTTTTGACTTTTGCTAACAGTTGAGGGTAAAGATCATGCCACTTGCACGTGTGTATCAAAGTAAATTTTCTTTAAATGTATATAAGGTGCTAAAATGGATTTAACCTATATGGTCAAGTGCAGCTAATTTTTTTTTTTCTTTTTACTAATATTTTAAAATTTTAGAAAAAAAATCAAATTTTTTTTTTATCTAAAATTTTTTTATTTCATCCTAAATAAAAGAAATTTTATTATGAAATTTTTAATCCTAATTTTTTTAATCTAAAAATCTTTTTATCCTCAATTGCTAATTTTTATTTTATTGTGAAATTTTTTTTTCTAAAATTTTTGCATATTTTTTCATCTAAAAATATTTTAGAATGAAAATAAAAAACTTCATGCTGAAAAAGATACTATATGAAAAAAATTGTCATTTTAGCAATTTAGGATGAAATAAATATTTTTTGATGAAATTTTTTTAATATTTAAAACAATTAGTTAAAAAAATAGGGGGTCACGAGCATTTGACCTTATTTAAGAAATTATCCTGAATTGGACTACATTAATTTTTTAATTTTTTCTTTTTAATATAGAAAATATCAACTATCAAAATTAATTGTAGAGCTCTCTAAATGAAAAAAACAATAGTATTACAGAAAATACTAAACTGTATTTAATATTTTTCCGACCAAAAAATAAAATAAAATTATACCATGGTTCTCATTGAGTGTTATTTGAGACTTTTAAAGGGTATTTTAAAATCTATATCATTGTTCTCACATAGTTAATGGGTTAATATGCAATATTGGACATGGTATATATGGATCATTCTGGCCGAATAATGCCTGAAAACAAAAAGAAAAGACTTGAGAATCAATGAAAAACTGGTGTAGCAACGGTCTAATGACACTTCAACACTTGAGTTATAAGATATCCTTTCGAAAATTATAAAGCTAGATTTTTATGCATAACTTATGAATGGGGTGTCTCCTTCAGTTATAGAATTTCCTCTTTGGGAATGAAAGGTGCCACGGGTTACGGTTTTATTATATTGGTCTTGTAGGCGAGAATAACTTACATCCAAAGCTATGTTATTTTTTTACTATTTTTTAATTAGGTACTAAGTAAATTCAATTGCATATAATTATATACAATGTTATGCGACGATAAAAGAAAATATACAGGCTTATTTACTAAAAGTAAAAAATTCACTAAAAAAACATGTTGATTTTATAAAATATTTATTAAATATCAGCTTACAGCACCTCATCCATACAACAGCTGTTTATAACATTTTGCATGAATGGGCAAGTATGGCACATCATCATTCATTAGATGACATTGTGAAATACTTCGGATTGAACTGCCATTAAGTTAATGTCTGATTGGCAGTCTAACTTCCATTATTAGATTATTGGCTACGTTAACTCTCTGGTCAAAATATTAGTCTTCTGGCTTATGAGTTGTTGACCAGACCACTTGAGCCTTTGACCGGATATTCGAAAAAATGTTATCACGATTGAATTTATGGATTCTAATAAAAAATTTGGTCAGAGATGAAATTACCCTACAAATTCCTGAAGTAGAGGGCTTAAGGTGCATTATTAGAGGTGGGACAATGTCATAACCATAATTAGTGCAAATATCTAGGTTATGTCTCATCTAAACCTCCTAAAATTGTCATTTATTATAATTTAATCTCTTAAATTTTGAAATTTATTATTATCATATCTTTATAAGAGTGAATGAATATTAATTTGATAAGTGTGAATTAAATAATAAAAAATAAAGATGACCACTTTTTGAATCAGAAAAAAATTGATCATATTTTATATATCACATGGATCCAATTGTGTTTAACTGAAACATTTAAACGCCAAAAAAAAAAAATTAAAAATACAAAATTGAAACTACAGAAGCTAATCATAACATTTTAAATTTAAAAGCTCAAAAATATAATTATCTAAAATTAAAGAATACTAAAAGGCAATTAAGACCTAAGAGTAATAACAAATGAACTTTTTGATGAACTTTATTTCTAAAGCAAATTAATTTCGTCAACTACAAGCAACATTCAAGGATTTGTATTAAACGAGATGTTCACAGCTATGATATCCACATGTATGTGCTTAATTGTTATTCCAGCCAGCTTGTTGCTTTTTTGCATGTGCAATATTGCTTTGGGGTTCATTTACAGACAGCTTCAGCTGTACGTTTCCATGACCACCAATTCTTCACGATAAAGATTTCTTTAGTTCTATTTGAAGCATGCATGTTTAGTAGGTTATTAAACATATTTGAACATATTGTTCAAAATCCAATGAAGCAAGTAGTTTGATAACACGGGTGTTTATTTATTTTCTTTTTAAAAAAATTTGTATGTAATTTTTCATTTTAAGTGTTGAAAAATTTGTATGCAGAAAGCCATTTGTAATTTCATTTAGACATGATCAATCAATAATTCTTCCGGTTTACATGTTTCTTGAGTTCAGTGTTGTAAATATTTGAAGGTGGGAGGTTTGGGCATCAAGAATTTGAAGCTTTTTAATATCTCGTTGTTAAGCTCTTTAGCTTGGAAAATTCTAAAAAATATTTCTTTTGATTTTAACATTATCTGAGCTAGGTTGAAAGGTAAATTTCAAACTCGTTTCTATCTAAGAACTTCAATTTGGGCCTCTATAAGACCAATTATGGCATATTTATACTCTAAGAGCGTTTAGCTCATTGGACTGCATTCCAATGTTAAATTTTGGATTGATAAATAGTTGGGACATTTCCATTCTTTATTTGAGTAATTTTGTCTGAAATTCATATATAACTGTGTGTCATTTTTTGGATAATGAGTGACATTGGTTGTTGCCAGTGGATTTTAAAGAGCATTTTCTTGATGTGGATATGAAAATTGAGGAAATTAAAGTGCCAGCTTTGGAGCTTCATAGTTTGGTTATGCAATTTTCAAAAACTAGGAATGTTGTTTGCAAGGATGTATATTCTTATTTCCATTCTTCTTCGGTGGATAATCGTTGAAAAATGTATCTTTGGAAACCTTTTATTCCCCTTTCCCAGAGTATTTTTTGTTGGCATTTGTTTTTGCAGTGTCTTTCAGTTGATTTTGCTTTGACGAATAGGGGTATTACTTTAGTGTTTCAATGTTATCTCTGTAAAGCTGCGTTGGAGGATTTGGATAATCTTTTTTTGCATTGTGATTATGCTTCAGCCATGTGGGATTACCTTGGTGATATTTTTGAAACAAAGGTGCGTACTTCGGGTGCAATCTTAGATTTGTTTATGGTAGCTTGTAGTATGAAGTGGAGCCATGAGATTTTAAATTCGTGGATTGTTTTTCGTTTTAATATGATCTAGTTTGCAAGAATAGACCTTTGCATGCAGGGGTTTTTATTCTGGTTTCCAAGGCTTTTTCCTTTATCTTTGGTGAAATTAAATTTGCAAATTTGAAGCAAACGAGTAAGTTACGTAATTCTACTCAAGATTTGGTTATTGCTCGTCGACTTGGTGTGAAACTTTTTTTCCCAAAAGCTCTGAAAATTATTCCCGTTCACTAGGTTTATCCCCGGCCGAATTGGATTAAAGTGAATACAGATGAGGCAGCTTTGGGTAGCCCGAGTTTAGCAGGTGGAGTAGTTTTTAGAAATTGTAGAGAGTTTGCTACAAGTTGTTTTATGGTGCCGTTTGGTGATCTCCGTGCCTTTGAAGAAGAGCTGCTGACAGTTATGCATGTACTAGAATGTGCGGAAGTTAGAGCTTGGCATTATCTTTGGTTGGAAACTGATTCTCTTTATGTTGTGAGGCTTTTAACCACTCGTTCTAACAAGGTTTCTTGGCGATTTCAATCACACTGGTCTTTATGCTTGGATCTTATTGCTGGTAGGTGTTGCATTTTACAGAGAGGGTGACAGAGTAGTAGAACTCTTTCAAAGCATGCTCTGAGTATTTCACAGACAACTTGGTGGTCTTCTATTCTGATTTTCTATGCTTAAGCTTATCTATGTTATTGACTGGCTTTTCATGTCTGTTTTCTATTTTATTTGAGTGGTGTCTTTTTATGCTTTTATTGAGGCTTAGTTGCTTTTTGTATTGTGAATCTCTGTCTTCGATATTACTTTTATTTTATTTTAATAAAGCTTGCTTGTTCAGCTTTGAGTGGGGGAAGGAGGGGGTGCCAACATAGTTGGGATGCCTATTCTCTTAGCTTTTCAAATAAATCATTATGATGATGATGATGGTGATTATTATTGTTGTTGTTGTTGTTGTTGTTGTTATTAATTGTAATTTCATGGCATAACAAGCCATGACTCGTGAGGACCTTCACGCCTGATGTGCTGTCATTATGAAATTTAACAAAAAAAAAATAAAAATGCACTTTTCATTCAAACTAACCATGGACTGTCACATAACCAGTGTATTTTCTTATAGAACACAAGATAAAGTAAAGCATCTAGGCTCCTATCAGGGAGTGCTTAAGCTCTGATAAACTCATATTTGGTACAAAAATCAAAGAGCAGAGCGCCTAGGCTCTATCAGAGAGTGCTTAGGCTTCTACAACGCTTATTCTCGCGTCTCTTCAAATGTCGTAGGGCTTAGTCACTCTATACATAGGGCTTAGGCTCTAAGTGACATTCTGATGTATTTTTGCAATTACCTATACATAGATGTAACCCTAACTGTATATATATTGGTTTTGCTTAATAATATGGAAAAGTTTACTTCATTGGAAGTGTGTAATAATAATAAAGTATAATAATAAAAGTATTTTTTAATAAATTAAAAGTTTTTTTTTTCTATTTTGATTATTATATTTTGATGATGATTATTATTGAAGAAATATCGAACATGTAGCTAGGACTAGGAATGAGAAGTTATCCCTTTGTTCTTTATCATCCTTTTTACTGATTTTCTTCTTTTTCATCGATCCTTTCCTTTTTTTTTTTCTTCTCTTCTTTTTCGATCTAGGTCATCTCTTATTTTCTTTTCTTTTTTTCTTCTTCTTTTTCTTTTTCTTCTTTTTCTTGTTCTTCTTCTTCTAGGTTCTTCTTCACGTGAAGCTTCCACGGCCGATTTGCCTACACCTTTGGCAATAGATGCCACGACTTCTTTGAAGGCTACATTAATGGATTTGTTTCTCTTGAAGGCTGGAATGCAAAAATCTGAAAGGCTTTTAGCGAAAAATATTTGCTTGATTTGGACAGTAGATCTCTGATACCAGTTGCTATGGTGGGGGTCTTTGATTTAGTTGAAAGTACATGACAACAACTTTGAATGAAATAGAACAAGAACAATTTGCTCTTTTTAGGGTTTTTTGGGACTATGTTTTGATCTGGGTATTTAAATTTCATGATCTTTTTTGTGGGTAATTATTATTTTGGAATATAGAGAAGAAGATTGAGGTGGGTTTAGGACGTAGGGTTTGGAATGTTGAAGAGAAGGCAATGGTTAGAAAG
This sequence comes from Ochetophila trinervis, assembly GCA_003254975.1. NCBI lineage: Eukaryota > Viridiplantae > Streptophyta > Magnoliopsida > Rosales > Rhamnaceae > Ochetophila > Ochetophila trinervis. The sequence goes on along the minus strand of QANX01006980.1, from coordinate 80,025 downwards.
CCAAGCTTGGTGCTTGTCGGCTTTAGTTAGAAGAAGAAGAAAAGAAAAATTATAATTTGTTAATTTTAAAAGATCCAAAGATATTTAGGACTTTTTATACTGCCAGGTAGGAGAGAGAGTATTACATAATGAAATTTCAGTAACGGCAGGGGAGTCTATGCAAAATGTTTCAAACCACAAAGTTTATGATGAAATATGAGTAAGCATCAAGGAGTCTGGATGAAAATTTTTCAAAAATTTAATTGCAATTTGTTAATTTTAAAAAATTCAAAGGTATTTAGGACTTGTTGTACCGCTAGCTAGGAGAGAGAGTATTAGGTAATGAAATTTTGATAACGGCATGGGGTATATATGAAATGTTTCAAACCACATGGTTTATGGCGAAATAGAGATAAACATCAGTGGTCTGGATTAAAACTGTCCCTAATAATATTGTTGAGGCTTTTTTTCACAATTTCTCAATCTTTTTTATAGTGTTAGAGCCAAAAGACCTAGTAGTCATATGTGCAAAATTCAATAGCTCTACAAAAAAAAATATATATGTGAAGACCCAAATGAGTCCAAAAGAGGTTATGCTAAAAATGCACATGTAAAGATCCAAACAGGCCAACATGTGAGAGAGAATATTACAAATTTAATATGATGATCCACCTCTTATAACTTAAACTTTTAGGATCAGTGGTAATTCAACATGGTATTAGAGCCTTAACTTACACGAGATTTTTCTTCCGCTCCAAACATGTCAACTTCACCTTATTCTAGCCGTCCTCATTTTCTGCTTCCTTTGCCTCCAGCATCGCTAGATCTCTACCAGCTACTACTCATCCCTCTTTTACAACTTGTCAACTTGTGGTTTTCAATACTTCAAAGAAACCATTGAAGATTATGGAAACCACATATTTCCAATAGAAAGCACAGTTTGATGCTCTATCGGTGGGGTATGATATTTGTGGCTTCATTGATGACACTTTTCTGTGTCTCCTTTCTATTGCTTTAAACACTTCCTCTATCAATCCCGATTATGTCTACTGGGTCTGGCAAGATAGCATTCTTTTGGGATCTCTTTTAGCATATCTGTCTCTTGATGTGTATTATCTGGTTGATGCCACCAAAACTTCTAGAGATGCGTCAACAAAACTAGCCATGGTCTTTATGAAACTTTATCATTCATGATTAATTTGCCTTTGTGAGCTACTTTTCAAATTGCAAAGGTCATACTCCTTCCTAACCTATTTCCATGACATTATGGGATCATTTGGTATGTTGTATTGTATTAGCATGTATTGCATTAGCATGTACAATATTAGCTACAATATTAGCCTATATTATATACTGTACGACATTTTATGCAAAATTCTGTTAGCCTGTATTATTTTGTATTGTGTTTGGTGCACAACCGTACTGTATTAATTTTATAAAAAATAAAAAAATAAACAAAATTAAATAAATTAATTATGTTATTAAACAAACCAAAGTAACTCTCAAACTAATATTTCATACAAAATATATCAAGTGCATACAATATAAAAACCACTCCAAATATTATTCAATAGGAGTTTGGTTGTTAAGTTATATTATCATAATATTTGATCACATAAATATTACCCACTAACTTTTTGTTGAAAGTATGCCCTAGAATGCTCCTATTATGCAACCAATAACAAAAAAATGTCCATTTATTATGAACAATATGACAATGTGCATAAGTCATCTTCCTTTCTAATCGAACGCTCCAAAAAAAATTATTCTCCCTTTTTAGCTTCTAATAATGAAGAATAAGACTTATACATGTTTCCTTTAAATCCAATAAATTGTTTTTGACATTCAAGTCATGAATTATAAATTTTTCACCTATGTCCTTTAAAAACTACATTAATAGTTCCTTGAGCCATGCCCAAATGATAGTTGTAACAATAATACTAGATTATCAATCATTATTATACCACTCTAAAAAACAATAAAGCAAAGCAAAGTAATTCATGATAATTCATTACATGATCCAAACATACAAACATAGATACTACAACAACATAACCAAAACAAATAATAAAGTTCATACAAATACAAACAAAGATACTAATGGCATGCATCCAAAATCCTTCCAATCACCTTTGATTTTTCTAAGTAACTTATGGACAAACATCTCTCTAATTTCACCTTCGAGGGACTTGAATGTTGCCACATATTGAGGTTTATCTATTATTACTTGAAAAGCCTCAAGGTGATCTACATTAGAAGGTTTTATCACTCTCAACTCTTTGGAGTATGTTCGAATGGTCTATGTTTCCTTTCATAAAATTCTCAGTGATCATAGATGATTGGACATCACTTTGTTGAAACATTTCTCTAAATAATCTTATTGTAGGCTCATCAGAATCATCATCTCATATGTTTCTGTATCTCTTCTAGGTATAGGATGAAGAGGCAATTGATATTTTTAAAGTTGACATTGGTGAAATCTCCTCAAGATCAATGTCATCCAAATTTGCTTATTCTCGATTAACTCCATCCTCCATCTCTTCAGGTGCTTCAATTCCTCATACATCTTTCCCAAATATATAGCTATCCAAATTTACTTAGCATACATCTCCATTGCTAAATTATTTTTCCAAGTAGTCCATTAATCAGATGGTTTAGTTGTGCATAAGAACTCATCGTTTTGATTTTCTTCACCACTATCCAAATCATGTAATTCATGCTTCAATGGATCAACATGCATTTCTCCTCTAATAAGCTTATGCAATCAGCAACAAGCAGTAATGATTCAACATTGTATCATAGTGGGATAAAAAGCCGGACTTCATAAAATCACCACTGCAGCTTAAGCAATCCAAAACATCTTTCTATCACGTTTTTTGCTAAAGCATTTTTCATGTTAAAGTGTTAAAAGGTTGACCTCATTCTCTTCACTTTGATAAGTGATAATTTGTTCCCTTGTATGATGCAAAAAATATCTCTTTGTTTGTGTACCTGCTGTCAACAAGATAATAATTTTCTAAATTCAAATAAATATTTTAATTTATAAGTAAGATGAACTCTAAATATTATTAACTTAATCAAAATATGAAGTTATTTATTACCTATAGGAACTTTAAAATTAAATCCATTTTGTCTACTTAATGCATCACAAAGTATTCTGAATCAAATGCAAACCCTTCCCAGCCGGATAACACAAATATAAATTTCATGTCACGTGAACAAACACCAAATACATTTGTGCAATCTCTCATTTCCTAGTTCAATATTTAGGCTTGTCACTTTCGGATACGCAAACCTTAGAATAAATTTCATCCAATGCTCTTAGGAAATTCGAAAAAAGAAACCAAGATAACTTTAGTATATTGAAAATAAATACTGTAAAGCTAGATTAATCTATGTTATTAATTTTTTTTTACTCACCTTAAACCATTTGCATCTATCATCGGTGCATGTTTGGAATAGGTTCTAGAACATGGAGCAAATTACCTTATAGTCTTAATACTCCATTTAAAATAGAAATAAAATATCTACTAATAGTTTCTTTCGGCCTCAAAAATCTAGAGTTAGTTGTATGATTTTTTACATGGTGGGTAAGAATATGTAAAAAAATACATACTTGCTCCTCCAATCATACGGAACCATCATCTTTCACTCTTCCATAAGTCCAAAATAGCTCACATAATATTTTAAAGTACTTCTATCCATTCTTTGTTGATTAATACATTCTACATCACTATTTCCAATTATACTATCTAAATAAGTAACTCGGCCTTGATCCCTATCAAACCTTCGATTCGTAAGCATATATCTCTTCTTATTATGCTTTATCCTCATATTTTTTATATGCATCATCATCATGAATAGCAACAACATCATATGCAAGTGCCAAATCTTGATGATTATGTAGAACACAACCTTTCTTTTGTCCATGTCTACTCAAAGAATGATAAAAACAAATTAAATTAATTATTAGCACAAAATTAGATGAAGTTCCAACAAACCAATGGAAAAAGACAATAAAAATTTTGTTTTTTTACTCTTTTATTTATCCGTTTTCAATTTTTTTCACATAATAAAAATTTGATTACAATAATACTAAAAAAAAAACAAGTCATAAACATTTTGATGCATATATTTTACTGGTTGAATCATAATAAGTTGATTTTACAGGTTATGATATCAAATATTATTATTCAGTTTTCAAAATATTTTCCATGCTTCTATTCCATAGTTTTGATGGAGTTGTTTAATAGGTCTCGTTTTCCATGTTTTCTTTTTTTCCTTCCTACAAAACTAGTTAGTTTTAATGTTCCTTCCATCTCTCTCTCTCTCTCTCTCTCTCTCTCTCTCTCATTTTCTAACAGGAAATAGTGCTTCATAAAGCAATTTCTTTGGAAAGAATAACGCAACATTAAAATGAGAAAGGAGACAGGTAGAATGAGTGAGGGGAGGCGAATATTTAAATTCTTTGTCTTTGCAGGAACCAATCAATCGAGATAGGAAAAAATGGGTATCACTTTAGGCTTTTAGTCATTTTGTTAACGTTCATTTTTTGCCATTAATTGTCAAGGAAAGCTTGTTCTTTTCACAATAGAATTTAAGATTCTTTCCCAAAGTCAAAAATGCAGAGAGAAAAATTTGATTCCAATAATCAAGAACACCTAAGATTCCAATAATCCAATAGACCATTGCAATGTATACAAAAAGTCAACATCATAAAAAAATTAAACACCATATAAAAAAACCAATAATCCAATCGACCATTCCAAAATCATTAACAAAGGAAAATATTATGAATTAGAAAATATACATGCAAGCAAAAAGAATACCTAGTAAGATCTGTGAAGTAAAAAATAAAAACTACAAATAAATAGAGAAATGTGAAAACACACACAAATAGAAAATCACCGAAGGAAGAAATCATATCGTGATATAGCTTTGAAAAAGAAGATAATTTGTTTTGAAGATGAAGAGCCTATTTGAAAGAAGAGAAGAAAAGTCAGATGAAGGATGGAAAAAAAAAAAACTAAAAATTTACACAAAGATTAAACCTAGTGGCGGAGGAGACATCGGTTGAAATTTCGACGGAGTAGCACCAGTGAAAAAATGTCTGTGATATGTGCTCGCCACCTCTGATGTTTGCTCTGATCTCTTTCAATCTTGACTTAGCCAACCACACCAGATAATATAAATCCAGGGGAGGTGGGTTTATTTTATCTGATGTTATCCTTTATTTTACAAATCACATGTATTATATTTGATACCCTGATTTTTTTTTTTAAAATGGGCCCAAACATGGGTTAATATCAATCACGTATTATTTAATCATATCCTAAGTAGTTATCCTATGATTCAAACGGGCCCTAGATCTATTGCAGATGAATTTTCTCTTATTGCTATCTTTATCCCAGATGATGAATTGTTTGTGTATATATTGAATAGCTTGTCCAATAACTTGAAGGAAATTTTGGCTGCCATAAGAACCTATTGACTTCATATGTCCTTTGAGAAACTCTAAGGTACGTTGCTAGAGCATGATTTGTTTCTCACCTAACATGAATCCTTCATGGTTGATGCTCCTATCATTGCTCATGTAGCTAGTCGCCATCCCACTATTTCTCACACCATACCCAATCAGCACTACCTAAATAATTGGAAACAAACTCCTCAATTCTATAGGTCCACAGGGTGTTCCTCCAAACCCTCACAACAACAACGATATGGTCCTCCGTCCAAGAATAAAGGACAATGTCAGTTGTGTTCTCAATGATATGGCTCCCAATTTTATGCCCATAATAATTCCTCCATTGAATTCTTACCTAATCATTTTCTTGTGAAAAATCTCATGACGGGTGCAATTATGCTTTGGGACCACAAAAAAGCAGAACCTATGAATGGCCACAATCTGTCTATTTATCACCATTGTCTTCCTTTGCTGTTTTGTCAAGTAGTAAAGTATCTTTCCTAGAGTGGCACCATAGGTTAGGTTATCCATTTGATAGGATCTTATTTCACATTGTCTCTAATGCTACTCTTCCAGTGTCTTTAAATCAACATATTTGATGTTATTCTTGCAAGTGCAATAAATTGCACAAGTAACATTTTAGGATTTCGTCTTTGCATAGTGCTCAACCTCTTTGATTAATATACTATGATGTTTAGGGACCCTCCCTTATTAAATCTCATGATGGTTTTCAATATCATGTTGAGTTTGTTGATCATTTTACAAATTATGTTTAGTTGTTTCCTTTGAAAAGAAAAATTAGATGTGTTTTCTACTTTCATTACGTTCAAGAGTTTCATGGAAAAATTCTTTCAAAAGCCTATTATTTCATTTTGTTATGATAACTGTGGTTTTATCTTAAATATTTCTTTCAAAATAATGGCATTCCTCACTTTCTCACCATTTTTCACACAGCAAAACATAATAGATACGCTGAAAAGAAGCATCGCCATATTAGAAAAACTGGCATGTCATTATTGTTTCATGCTAGTTTACCTCAATTGTTATGGACCTATGCCTTCTCTACGTCTGTCCATCTCATAATCGAATGCCAAATAAAAATATTCAAAATATTTATACTTTTGATAAACATTTTCAAAAGTTACCATTTTATCTCAATCTTAAATCCTTTGGTTGTCTTTGCTACCCGTGGGTTCGACCTTACACATCCAATAAGTTAGATTTTTGGTATGTTTTGTGTGTTTTTCTTAGCTATCTTTCCACACAAAGTGGGTTTAAGTGCTATGATCCTATTGCCAATAAACTTTACAGTTCCAGACTTTAAACCCTAAAGTCTAGTTGAAGAAGGTTTTCATCAGCGCCATGGTGTGGACCATTCTGAGACTTTCAGTCCTATTATAAAGCCAACAACAGTTTTGAATTGTGTTATCCATTGCCTTAGCCAATAGTTAGCCTCTCAAGCAGTTAGATGTCAATAATGCATTTCATAATGATACTTTTTGTGAAGAAGTTTTTATGTCTCAACTTCCAGGCTTTATAATCTTTCATGCTCTTCTAATGTGTGTCTCATTAATAAGGCAATTAAGCTCCTTGTGCCTGGTATCATGCATTGTGAAATTTTGTTCTATCACTTGGATTTAGTAACTCATATTCCAACACTTCCTTGTTCATTTATTCTCGCCTTGGTGTTTTTCTTACGGGGAATTGCTCATACTCTTGGTATCTTTACCATGGCTTTTTCTACTCATTTTTTACTAAAATATTTGGGTGATTTTCATTACTTTTTGGGATTTGAGGTTTTCCTACTTTCCACAGTATCTTAACAAAAATATATTGTTGATTTTCTTGATCGGACAAACATGAGTGATGCTAAAGAAGTTTTCACACCCATGTCAACATCTACCTTTTTATTCCTCCATGATGGCTCTCCACTTTCCAATTCCACTAACTATGGACAAGATGTGAATAGCTTACAATAACTCTCTTACTAGGCCAAATATTCTATATATTGTTAGTAAATTGTTTTAGTTTATGCATAGACTTATGGATGTTCATTGGAGTGCTATGAAGAGGTTGATATGATACTTAAAAAGGACTCATAATCTAGGTTTGATTTTGTTTCATTGATCTCCTCTCAATCTTCATGCTTCTTCTTTTTTATATGCTGACTGGGTAGGTAATAAGGATGGTCGTACTTCTACCACTGCTTATGTTGTTTTCCTTAGCAGTAATCCTATTTCGTGGTCATCTAGAAAGCAGAAGTCTATCTTACTATCTTCCACTAAGCCGAATATTGCGCTGTAGCTAACACCATTGCCGAACTCTGTTGGTTACGATATTTGCTTCAAGAACTTCATGTGTCATTACCGACCTCGGCTGTTATGTCTGTGATAATCTTGGCACCACCTATATGTGTGCCAATCCAATATTTTAATTCAAAATGAAACATGTCGATGTTGATTTTTATTTTGTTCGGGATTGCATTACTGATGACAGTCTTCGTATGACTTTAGTTCTGATCAACTAGCATATCCCTTTACAAAACCTCTTTCTAGTGCTACTTTTCTCTTTTTATGGTCTAATATTGATGTTCGTGTCGACTCTCAATCATATGTGGTATGATAGATCACAAGAGAAAGTAGAGTGCCTAGGCGCTGATCAACTCACATCTTGTACAAAAACCAAAAACAAAGCGCCTAGGCTCTTTCCCTTTGTATCTCTTCAAGTAATCGCAGAGCTTGGGTGCTCTATACACAGGGCCTAGACTCTACGTGACTTTATGATGTATTTTTGTGATTATTGTTTGACTATTAGTTATTTTGTTATAACCTATACATAGGTGTAACCCTAACTGTATATATATTAGTTTTGTTTTATGATATTGTTGAGTATTTTTTCACAATTTATCAATCATCTTTATTTTCTTGAGCAAGAAATATTTTTTATAAGTGCTACAGATGAATTTTTTTTACTAGATTTTATATGTACTAGATAATGTGTCAGGATTCACTTTTTATCAATTTAAAATCTAATTTTTTTTTTGTCCATCTTCTGCCATCATTTATTGGTGAAATAATTCTTTGGCTCTAGCACGGCTGTTTTTATTAACTATTTTTTTGTATGTCTCGTCATGTCCATTGAGACTTGGTTCGAGAAGCTCTTTTTCTCGAGCCATAGATGATATATATCTTTCATTAGCAACTCTGCTTTTAGGATGCGTTTAAGCTTCACTATAAGCAAAAATTTAAAAGGAGCACATATGTGGTATTTTGCGCATTTGGAGCCAATAGGGACCACAAGGGCTAAATCCAAACATAGCATGGTTATACCCCATAATTTCCAGGCCAATGTATGTCAGCAGATTAAAAAAAAAAAAAAAATTGGAGTTAAAAGTTAAAAGAAAAAATATTTCTGCTGTAAAAATTACTGTTTACTTGGACAATAACAATAGTTTGAGTCTCTTTTAACTTCAATGATAAAGATAAAATAAACAAAAATAATTCATTTGTAGCAACGCAATTTTTATTTATTTTTTATTTTTTTATTTTTATTTTTATTTTTAAGTTTAATGTGAACAAACTATTTATACATAATTTTTTTAACATTTTTTCCCAGATCAGATAATTTTTTAACTCAAATTAAATTATTACATATCATATATATATAAAATTAAATTGATGAAAGTTGTTAATCTAGAAAACATGACCCTTTTTTTCTTAATCTACATACTATGTGAAATATAATAATGCTAGAGATATCAAATTTATAAACCAAATAATATGACAAATTTAACTAGTTTGCATTGAATTTTTCACTTATTTATATATAATTTATATGAATTCTCCAATCATTAATATATTGTCATTTCTTTTAACGCATGGTTAATTTAATAAATAAATTTGGTAATTTATTTTTAATTTTTTAATTTTTTGCACTGCTACAATTTAACATTTTCAAAACCCTGGGTAATTCAACATGACCTAAAGATTGATTAAATGATTACTACTCCCAGCTTTAATTATTACGATTTGATTATAGAAAGGTAGGAGTCTGTTCTGTTTTTTTCTTTTGGTAAAGTGAAAATACAAGTCCGTTTTACACCAGACATGTAACTATTCTTAAGCTTCCTAGGAATATAAATGCAATTCTCATTTCCCATTTTACCTTCTTTGTGCTTTAAGGGTAAGAATATGTTTCAATTTACATGTAAAACTTCAATTCACGAATCAACCTAAAGTCACTGTGATCTGCAAGTTTAATTTTGAATTTTGAATATTGATATAAATTTTTCTAAACGTTTGGAAACAGGCACTGTGTCTAGGGATGCTGAAGGGCAATACATGCCATTTGCAGCGCATTGAGTTGTCTACCTCTCTTTTCTTGGTTTTGGCTGTACCTTATAACTTTCGTGTATGTGTAGATATATTAAATATTAGAACTTTCATTTTTTTTTTTCAAACATAATTTGTCTGATTTATATGGTAAAATTTATCCCCTCCTGAAATCAATTATTAATCCAATAAACATGTTTTACAAATTAAATATTAGATATACTTTCCTACTCTTTAATTTGGATAAAATTCATAGTTATTTAATTTATTTATTTTTTACGTTCGATACTCTTTAAATTTCAAAAGTTATATATTGATAAGAAAACTGTAAATATAAGCATAAAGTAACCGTTTATCTTCTTTTAACTCTAAATCTATTTTATTTTCATTTTTTTTTTTAAACTTAGAATCTCATCCCAAACAATAATAATAATAACAACTCACCATTTATTAGAAAAATTAAATGGAAAAAAAATAGAACTTAGGGTTAAAAATAGATAAACTTTTATGGTTGTATTAGTATTTATTTGTTTTATCACAAATACATAACTTTTGGAACTCGGATGGTATGAAATGTAGACAAAATTTAATATAAGCATAAAGTTACCGTTTATCTACTTTTAACTCTAAATCTATTTTATTTTCATTTTTTTTTAAACTTAGAATCTCATCCCAAACAATAATAATAATAACGACTCACCATTTATTAGAAAAATTAAATGGAAAAAAAAATAAAACTTAGAGTTAAAAATAGATAAACTTTTATGGTTGTATTAGTATTTAACGGTTTTATCACAAATACATAACTTTTGGAACTCGGATGGTATGAAATGTAGACAAAATTTAAGCAACCCAAATGTTAATTTTGCCAAAATTAAAGGATAGTAAAATATACTTAACCATCAAATAAATTACCAAAAAAGTTGATTTTGTACATTTTAGATCCTCAATATTATATAATTTAAAAAGGTACCCTTTTCAAATATCACACTCAGAGAATATATATATATATATATATTTTTTTTTTTTTCACTACGTCATGTTTCTTTAAAAAATACTTATCAAATTAATTAAAAGAAACAAAAAAAAAAAAAATCACAATTGTGGGCCATACTGAACCATGTGCGAGGTACAGTTCTAATTGGTTAGCCCAGTTCTAAGGCCCATACTTAAATAACTTGGGCTGGTTATTTTGTTGGTTGCACATCTCCCTCCAAGCAGCCTTTACCTACTGAGAGTGTCTCTACTAGTGACTAACAAAATGGTCCTACTCTTCCTAACCAAGTAACCAAAAGAAAATTAAAATAAAAAAGTAAATAAATAATTAAAAATAAATGGTCCTATAATTTTAAAAGAGTAACGTGCACTCAGAAAAAGAAATCAAATTTAGTAGGGGCTTAGCGACCATGAGGCTAGGAAGATCACGTTGGGAATGAAATGTATAATCATAGACTAGGCTAGTGGGCGGCTATCTACGTTTTTTTTTTTTTTTTTTTTTTAACATGATTTTACTTTAAAGGGAAGATGAGGGTGTTTCAAATTCACTTTCTCATATTATAAGTTTTAAAGGATTACAATTAAATCAATTTTATTTGAAAGACGACTATCTAGTTGTGGTCGTGCAAAAAAAAAGGTATTTATTAGTATAGGTATTTAATTTAAAGAGAAAGTATTATAATTAACTATTATGTGGTTTCATTGTGTTTAATTTTCACTTATCACTTGCAATATAAACTGTTTAACATAAAAATAAAACATCTTTTATCTTAAAAAATAATTGTCAAATATTCCATTATGAGTGTTTCATGACTTCATCATCTATATATTGATTAGACAGAAAAAAAAAGTTTATTTTTATTTTTATCTCATTTTAAGAGGTTAAGAATGGTATAATCTTGATTTATGTTTACATTTTCGTCATTTATAGTTTCTTCAAAATCAGAATCATATCCTTTATTTTTTCATGAAGATTTCACAATTTATAAATATCCTCAATCTACATCAAAGGATTCAAAACTTAATGATAAAGATATCAAGATAAAATGCGCAAGCCTGACATTTGTATGAGAGAGACGAGAGGAAAAGAATGGATAAGAGTGATGAGAGAGAAGAAAGAAAAGAAAAACTTTTTCCAAAAGAAAATCCAGCTTCGCATGGCAAACATGGTCATCCACTTTTCTACTCTAATGGGTATTAAAAATCAATATAATAAAACATAATGACAAGGGCATGAGCGAATGAAGCACTATATGTATATATAAAAAGCAAAACCTAATTAAGACTTTTCATGTTTTATAGCTTTTTCTATAACATGAATGTTTTATGCAGAAGTTTATTTTTGTACAGCAACTGTTTATTCCTTTTGACTAGGAACATTCACTCATGGAAGTAGCACCCATGTTCAGCTATCCCAAGGCTTACTTTGAATACGAATTCTGATTGGCTCTGAGAATTTAAAAAAAAAAAGAAGCAATTTTCTGGACCCTCCATTAATCACATGGAGGTCACATACTAATTACTCATTTTTGCTAAGAACACGTACACAGCAATATGGTAACTTTAGGATCACGCTTCAAATTATCATCATTATTAATTGGTGCAAATATGGCAGTCCATAATACCAAACTCACTCATTACACATAACCATAAGAGGAATAGCAAGTAAATTTTAAAAGAATTACAAAACTATCCCTCTTTTGGCCTAAATATCCATAAAGAAACCAAATTATCATTTTTTTAACTCCAGATATATATAAAATCAAGATTTTTTTCATATGTAATTTTAATTTCATATATTTGGGCGCCAACTTTGATTTCAAATTCAGAGAGCAATCCAATAAAAATTTATTGATCAGTGAAAAGTAGGACAAACAGCTTTTACCATATGGATATTGACGAAGCTTTCGGTTGGAAAAATGTCAGGGGGAAATAACTTTAAATTTCTTATTAATGGTTTAGCCATTAACAGTAGATTAGTCAAATGGGTACCCACATGGTGATGCCAAAAACTTAAGAGACATGGAAAACAAGTGGCTATTAATAGTAGACCTGGCCAAATGCTTATCCCACTCTTGGGTTGGATTTTGCTTTTCCAATACTTTTGAAAATATGACCAAATTAATTTTCAAGGACAATTTCATGAACTTTCTTTTTTAATTTGAAATTTTTTCACATTTCCCATTTGTATTTTCATTTTTAGCATATACTTGTTTTTTAATTTTACATTTTTGTACTTTTTCCATTAGTTTTCTTACTATATAAAACATGAAATTGCACTAAAACCAACTTTTGAAATAAGACCAAATTAATTTTTATAATCCATGATGGATGTTACAAAAGGAACCCTTCATTGTCGCATTCATTAGAAAAGAGGGTGTGAAAAAAAATCAAAATCTTGTGATTGCACTATAATGGAGTGTCACAATCGATTGCAACATTGGTAGATCTTCTAGGTCTCGTTGTGGCAAATTGAGAGGAAATGATAAGGACTATAACATGGCCAGTGGGTGGACAAAAACCTTTGTCTATATGGCCTAATTGAAAACAAAGTGATGGTTTTTGACAGGGAACAAAGAATTTTGGCACTGTATCATGTTGCATATACAATGTGCAATTGTCCAAGTTCATGCCAACAGACCACATGATTGTGGAATTGGCCCCTTTTTTTTTTTTTTGGTAATGCTCTCAGGGCCCCTAACCTAAATGTTACATAATGCATTACCTTACCCTTTAGGCCTTTATACTATTTGAATGACTAGGGAAATTGGGTCCTGAATTTTCCCTCTTTTATTTATTTATTTTATTTATTTTTATTTTTATTTTTGGTGGAAGTGCACTTCAACATCTCTTAGTACACAAGTTGGACCAAAAAAAAAAAAGGTTCGGACTTAAGAAGTGATAATTACTTGAGTGACGGAAACTTGTTTATTTATTTGTTTTAGAGGGAGAGAGTGATGGGGAATCAAATCTAGTTAGTTGATTGACGTATCATACGCATATTATACACGTATGTATGTTTCTAAAACTTCTATATTCCATATAGTTTTCATGTATATGCAAAATAGTTGATTTTTTAAAGGAAAAATTATGGAACATGTATTGAAGGTAATGGCGTATTATACAAATGAAAATAATATTATCTGTTTATTTTTTTTTAAATGTTTTCGTTTATTTATTGTTTTCTCTCTTGCAGTTGTATAAAAAAATGTAAATAATTATTTTTATTATCTTTCTTATTTAATTTATCTTTTTAGTAGATTAAATTATTATTATATATATTAGTATTAGTTATTTTTTTTTGTCACATATAAAATATGAGATTTTATATATTTTTCATCATTTATGTTTCATTAATATCATATTTACGTTCTCTGTTTAATAACTTGTTGTTTCTTTATTTTTAGCCGACTTTTAACCATATTTTTAATTAAATGTAGCAAATTATACATATACAAATTATATACATTCTCGTGTCATATTTAACTATGGATTGAAACCCTTGGTTGCTACATATATTATACTAGGATCTTCCTATATTATTCGTGTGGCTAGTTTTCTTGAAGAGTATTATTGCTAGGTAGGACAAACAAATTCTTACACCAAATTTTGTTTACATAATATGATACAGTAATGCATTAGTGATTGGTTGAAAATTATACCCTAGATTAATTCATAAAAATGAGTTCAATTAACATCCTATCACATAAATAGAATTTGCTCAATAAATTTGATGGCTTTAACATTATTTTATTCAATTTGCTACAAAAGATTACTACGTTCCTTGAGATCTAAAATTAGATGTCTAAAGTTAATCTATATATTCAGAAAAATGGAGCAGGATTTCCAACCTTGCATATATGTTATTTGAGTTTTAAATTACTTATTGAATAAATAAATAATAAAATAAAATGGGGAAATAGCTGATTGGAAAATGATTTTCCCTATTTTTGTTTTGAATTTTTTTTTTTGTAATAATAAACACTACTACAAGCTTGAAACAAGCTCAAAAATAAAGGCTAAAATGAATATTAAATGTATTTTTATACTTTTTAAAATTTAATTTATTCATAAAAGGTTCAATACAATTAATTAAAACAATTAATATCTTCACATTTGTAAAAAGTTACACTTTAGTCTAATTGAGATTAAATCTAACATATTTTCTTAGTTATTGCACTTTATAGCCTTTAATGTTAATTTTTACCAATTATTTGAAATATTAAAATTAAATTTCACCTAATTTTTTCATCTAAATTTTTTTATTTTATCTTAAATTGCTAAACAATTATTATTTATCATCAATTTTTTTTTCTTACATAATTTTTCATTATGAAATTTTTTTATCCTAAAATTTTTTAATCTAATTTTGTTTTTGGTTCTAAATTTTTTTCATCTATTTTTTTCATCCTAAAATTGCTAAGAAAAATATATTATTATGAAAATTTGTTTCTTCCTGTATATTTTTTATCGTGATATTTTTTTATCCAAAAAAGTTTTACCTTCAAAAATCTAGAAAAAAAAATTTAGTAATTAAATTTAGGATGGAAAAAACAAAATTTAGATGGAAAAAAAATTGAAAATAGAAAAAAACTTTAGGTTGAAAAAATAGACTGTAGAAATTTAGGATAAACAAATTTAGAAGAATATTTATTTTAGGGTTAAAAAAATTTAATGATGAAAAATTATATAGGATGGAAAAAAGTTTCATGGGAAAAAAATTATACTTTGAAATAAATTTTCATGGTAAATAATTTTTAGGATGAAAAAAATTTAGAAGAAAAAATTTTAGATGAAAAAATATATTTTAGAATAGAAAAAGTTTTGGTAATGGAAAAATATATTGAGTAAAAAATCTTTCATAATAAAAAATAATTTTCAGCAATTAAGATAAAATAAAAATTTTTACATGGAAAAAATTAGGTGATTTTTTTTAAATATTTCAAAAATAAAAATAGTGGGTATTAAAGTCCATTAACTAACAAAATCTAATAAATTTTTTTGGAGGAATAAAAAATAAAATTTTTAAATATTTTACAAAATTGGTAAAGAAAAGAGTTTTAGAGTTATTATACTCCATTTAACAGATTCTGTTAAATTTAATTTAATTTGACTAAATTGTATTTTTTTACAAAGTAGAAAGTATTAAATGGTTAAATTAATTGTAGTGCTTTTTATTTAAAAATAAATTAAAATTCTACAAGGTTATAAAGTACATTAATTGTTTATTGTGACATAAAATATAAATTGAAAGATTAATGTGATACACTTGAAATTTGAAGGTTTAATGTGACATAAAATGTAAATTGAAGGCTTAATGTGATACACTTGAATCTTGAAGGTCTAATATTGCATAAAATGTAAATTTGAGGCTTAATGTGATATATTTGAAACTTGAAAATCTAATGTGCAAGTTTAGCAGACTACAATGTACTAAAGTGCATTTATCTCGAATATCAATTGTTTAAATTAATTATAATGACCTCTATATGAACAAATTTGATTTTAAAAGATACTAAAATACATTTAATCTATTTATTTATTTATTTATTTTTTTGTTTTTTTTTTTTTTTTTTATCTATTGCTCACCAAATTAACTATTGCCCCTTAAGTAGAAAATGCCACTAAAGTCATAGATGTTAGGCCTATATCTTGTCGCAACATAATCTAAAACTGCATTGCGAAGTTGTTAGCTGATAGAGTGAAGCCTATTCTTCCACACCTGTAAGCAAGCAACATCCCGCTTTTGTCGAAGGATAAAGGGTCAGTGATAACATATTCTTGTCACAATATGACCCCAGGGGTGTGTTGGATTTATGATCTTGGTTCCACTTGAGATATTATCTTTTGTAATAATTCTCTCTGTATTTAATTTTAAATTAAATTTGACTATAAGATAATTTGTTATCTGATATAATTAAATTATTAATAAGATAAAATCTAGATAACAGTTGTTATATTTGTTAAGATTTTATTTTAAATTTAAAAGAGAATATTAGTTGGTTTGAGTCTTTATTATTTGTACGTACAAATATTAGAAAGAATCCAGAGAACAAAAGTGATCTAACTTTAATTCAAAGAGAATACGTGAAAACATCGAGTGAAAATATTAGAGAAAATATTCATTCTCTAATATTTTGGTTTATTCCTTGAGATACAATAGAGTCTACACTCTGCTGTACTACTTGAGATTAATCCTGGAAGATCTAGCAGATTTGGTGGTGGATCCCAGTAGCAGATCCGGTGGTAGATTCTAGTAGCAGATTCGTTGGTAGATTCCAGTAGCAGATCTGATACAGGTTGTTACATTTTGTAGATCTGGGTGCAGATCGTAGATCCAGTAGATACGTTATACCACATATTTTGTTTGCAAGGTATTTTGTTTTATTTTTCATATGATTTAGTCATATATTTTCTTGTGAGTTATTGATTTTACTCTTCGGCAACATATATTTTTTTTACACTTGGTATCAGAGCATCCCATAAGATTATATGATGAATCTAGATTATGAAGCATGTTATGATGTATGTTTAGATATATGGCACCTAGGATCTATTTTGTTAGATCATGTATGCTAGAATATTATTTATAATTTTTATTCATAATTGATATTTTATTGATGAATGGTTGTAGCCTTAATCCATGGTTAGATGTTTGGTTGTATTTTTCCTTTGGGTTTGTAACAGGGAGGCTGATCAAATATCAGGTTTCCTCCCTGAATTTTATTTTATTTAAGTTTTTTTTAAATTATGTAAATTTGTAAAAATATAAACTTGTAATACTGCACAACCTTTGCTGTTTGGACAACTGACGGAAAACCGAAAGAATTTTTGGCCAGACACTACCATGTACAAAAAGTAGACACTGAGACAATGACGTTGGATGGTGATAGGTCGCCTGAAACCTCCGGATGCACTGACATGCGCTAGAAGTGTCTGAGAGTGGAAATCACTCTTATGTCTTTTTAAGGTGCGTGTGGGCGCATGAACTGTTGGATAGCCCTGAAATTTTGGTATTGGCTTCCTCTGTGAATTATTGACTTTCCTATAAAATTTTACGGCGATCAGATGTTTCTATGGAGTTTGGTGATGTTTTTGACGATAGAAGTTAGTGTTTGACTAGTTTGGGTTTTGATCTTTTGGGCTTAAACCCTAGATAATTAGTTTTTTAACTTGGCCCACATCTTTGGACTTGCAAGACCATTAAAGAGAAAAAAAGGACCAGAGTGATGGATTGTGCCAGATTTTTTTTTCTTTTGGACTTGTAATCCTTTTTTTTTTTTTTTCATCTAGGTACTATAGATTAAGGTTGATTATTTATTTATTTTATTAATGGTTTAATTATATGCTATTAATATTTTATATGATGACATGTCATATAGACTAGGTGGTGCCATTTTAATTTGCATAAATTACATGTGCATAATAATTATTATGATTTTGTATCTAGATTAATAATTATTATTGTTATTTTCAAATAAAAATTTGGAAAATCAAAATCCCAATATGTTTTAAAAAATATTGAATGGATGAAGGTTTTTATTAATTTTTTTTAAAACCTAAAGGCTCCTTTAAGTTTTACTTTCTTTTCATATAAGTGTGCAATTTTTCAGAAAAATGGCAACTTTTAACCCTCTAGTTGTGATTTTGAGCCTAAAACCTATGGATGGAAATAATTACAGCGATTGAAAAACCAATTTGTTCATTGTGCTGAAATATGAAAAAATCAAATATGTCTTTACTACCGCTAAACCTGCTGTACCCGCAACAGATGCGTAGGCTTAAGTGAAGAAGGATTATTCCAACTGGCAAAAGGCGGATAATGCAATTCGCTGCTATATCCAAGCCAATATTGCTAAACACTTGATGCCTCATATCATAAATTTTGAGAGTGGAGCAGTAATGCTTCAGGCTCTTGATGGAATGTTTGCTGAATCAAACTCTACTTTGAGACAATCTGCTTTGGGGGCTCTAATGAGCACATGGATGACTGGAGAAAATGTGTGGGATCATTGTCTGAAAATGATAGCAAACCTCAGTCAGGTCGAGGTAATGGGGATTAAGCTGGATCAAAGGTCCCAAAACAATTTGATCCTAAATTCTTTGCTTGAGCGCTTTAGTCAGTTCAAAATGAACTACAACATAAACAAGCTGAATTTGACTCCTGTAGAACTGATGCATGAGCTTCACAGTGCTGAAGAGTCTCTTTCAAAATCCCGCAGTGTTCATTTTACTCAGGATTCTGTTAAGACCAAAGGAAAGCCTCAAGTCAATAAAAAGAACAAGAGTAAGAAGAAAAATAAGGTAGTGGTACCAGTTATCAAGACTACTGAAACAAAGAAGCATAAAGGCAAATGATTCAAGTGTGGAGAAAGGGCAACTGGAAGCAGAGTTGCCCTAAGATAGCAAATAAGCTAGGTATGGGTGATTTGAATTATAATGAATTTAGTGGAGAATCATAATGATAAATGGATCATTGATTCAGGAACCACTAATCATGTCTGTTACTCTTTGCAGTGGTTCAGACAAACTAGCTTGGTGGGAGAATGACAAAGAAGTTTGAGGCTTGGGAACGGAGAATATGTCTCTGTTAAAGCAGTATGACAAGTTGATTTATTTTTTAATAATAGGACTTTAATTTTCTATGACTGTTTATTCGTTCCAGACTTTAAGAGGAATTTGGTTAATGTTAGTTGTTTATTTGAACAAGGCTTAACAGTACAGTTTAATTCCTCAGTTTTAATAATAAGTTCAACTTCAATTATTTGTTCTGGTGAATTATGGAATGGTCTTTATTTTTTAAATCCTACGTCTTATGATGTTAATAATTTTGAAATTGTTGATGATAAGCATATACATGTTGCCAAGAAAAGGAAAGTTTCAAATGAAACCTACCTTTGGCATTTAATCCTAACAGGATACACGGTTTGGTTAAAAGTGAGATTTTAAAATCTCTAGTCTTTGAACCTATAACAGTATGTAAATCTTGTTTAGAAGGAAAAATGACCAAAAGGCTATTTAAGGCCAAGGGATATCATGCAACCAATCAACTGGAATTGGTGCATACTGATGTATACAGACCAATAAATGTTCAAGCCAGAGGAATGTATGAGTATTTTGTAACTTTTATAGATAATTGCTCAAGATATGGATATGTTTACCTAATGTGCCAAAAGTATGAAACTTTTTCAAAATTTTAACAGTATATGGCTGAGGCAGAAAAACAATTGGGATTCCATATCAAAGAACTTCAGTCAGACCGAGGTGGTGAATACCTGTCTGAAAGTTTAAGTTTTTCTTGAGTCAAGAGAGGATAGTTTCTCAATTATTAGCCCCTGGAGCACCCCAACAAAATGGAGTTGCAAAAAGAAGAAATAAAACTCTTCAAGATATGACTAGATCTATGCTCAATTACTTATCCCTACCTATTTCATTTTGGGGATATGCCTTAGAAACAACAATGTATCTTCTAAACGTAGTTCCTTCTAAATCTGTTTTTAAGACACCAATAGAATTATGGAAAGGGTGTAAGCCCAGTTTAAGCCATATTCAAATTTGGGGTGCTCCTGCACATGTCTTAAGAAAGAAACTGAATAAGTTGGAATCTCATACAGAAGTGTGTCTGTTTGTTGGTTACCCTAAAGGAACAAGAGGTGGATTTTTTTTATAGTTCCTCAGATAAGAAAGTTTTTGTGAGTACACATGCAACTCTTTTAGAGGAAGACTATATAAACAGTTTCAAATCCAAGAGTGAAATAGTTCTTGAGGAGCTTGCCTCAACTCAAGAGCAGGCTGAATCATATGAATTTTTTTCATGTTACTCCACTAATGCCTATGTATGTTCAAAGATGGGAAAATGTACCCGAAGATGAACAAACACAAGAAGAACCAGTGGAATAACAAGAACTAGTACAGGTGGAACCTACACCAGTACAACTTCCACCACATAACATAGTCTAGGATCCTCCTGAAATTGCACAACCACCACCAATGCAACTTCGTCATAGTGAAAGAGTAAGACACAAGCTAGCAAGATATATCTTGTTAGGCAAATCTTACAAAGTCATCACTGATAGCGGTGATGATCCTTTTAATTATAATGAGGCACTGGAAGATGTGGATGCGTAGGAGTGGCAGGAAGCCATGGACCGTGAGATGGAATCTATGTATTCCAACTCTATTTGGTCTTTTGTAGAAGCACCCGAAAGGATAAAACATATAAGGTGCAAGTGGATCTACAAAAGAAAAAGAGGATTATATGGGAAGGTAGAAACCTTAAAAGCTAGATTGGTGGCAAAAGACTATACCCTAAAATAGGGGATATATTACGAAGAAACTTTTTTGCCAGTAGCCATACTTAAATCTATTAGGATTCTTTTAGCCGTAGCAGCAAAACTCAATTATGAAATTTGGCAAATGGATGTAAAAATGGCCTTTTTGATGGTAGTTTACAAGAGGATATCTATATGTGGCAACCCGAAGGTTTTATAGCTAAAGGCCAAGAACACATGGTATGATGCGGAATCCCCAAGCTTAAAGAAACTGTAATCCCAACACACAAGATGATATGGAACAAACCCTAGGTAAAAACCTGCCCTATAGCACATCTAGATAACAATTGTATCTAGCAACACTAATTAGAAGGCAAAGAATGAAATTGAAATTCGCCACAAAGTAAATACCTTTGATAAGAAGATCAATTCCCAATGCAACAAGTAGAAGAAGAACTATCCTCACTTGGAACACACAAGTTTTGTTGAAAACAAGTGTAGATTCTCAATAATCAATAACCATTTTTTTTTTTTTTTTTTTACAAGCTAGAAACCTCCCCTTTATATAGAGATTATGGTTAGGTTAAGAAACAATCTAGACCATAAAATAATTAGTAAAGTAATCCTAAGGCTTAAAACTAACCCTAAATAAATATAATCCAAAAATAGCAATAATTACAAAACTGCCATTATAATCCAGAAATAGCAATAATTACGAAACTGCCATTATAATCCAAAAATAGCTAAATTACAAAACTGCCATTATAAGATGCTTATTTTTAAAACTACGTCGTTTCGTCTCCGCAACTCCTGAGCATTAATACCACCTTCATCCCTTGCTTGGACATCATGCTTAAATCATCATCTTTTGCTCCAATGGTAGAATATCGCTCTATGATGCCCATATCATGGTATGCAAGTTGCAAATGTCAATTTATGGACTTAATCAAGCATCTAGGTCATAGAACATTAGGTTTGATCAAGCCATTACTTCAATTGGTTTTGAGAAAAGTCCTGATGAACCTTGTGTTTATAAAAGGATCCAAGGTAAAAAATTGTTTTCCTAGTCCTTTGCGCTGATGACATTTTCTTGATTGGAAATGATAAAAAGGTGTTGTCAGGTGTAAATGAATGGCTGCACAAGCAGTTTGATATGAAAGTTTTGGGAGAAGCCAACTATATTCTTGGAATCAAACTTCTAAGAGACCGTAAGAATAAGATGTTGGCACTATCTCAATCATCATATATTGATAAAATATGTGCCAAGTTTAACATGGATAAATCCAAGAGGAGATATTTACCCTTCAGACGTGGAATCCATCTTTCTAAGGAACAATCATAAAAAAAAACTTATGAAGAAAAAGATATCATGAGTAAGAAACCTTATGCTTTGACAGTAGGCAGTCTCATGTATGTCATGTTATGTACTAGGCCAGATATCTGCTATGTTGTAGGAGTTGTAAGTAGGTTTCAAAGTGATCCTGGATTGTACCACTGGGCTGCAGTGAAATATATACTCAAGTATCTAAGGAGAACGAGAGACTATATGTTGGTGTATTTTAGTGGGAGTTTAGAAACTGTTGGTTTCACAGACTCAGATTTCCAAGGGGACATTGACTCTAGTAAATCTACTTCGGGTTATGTGTTTACTATGAATGTAGGAGCCATTTGTTGGAGGAGCATTAAATAGACATGTGTCGTTGACTCCACCACTGAAGCTGAATATGTGGTTGCATCTGAAGCTGCAAAAGAAG
The DNA here is from genome assembly GCA_003254975.1 of Ochetophila trinervis. Lineage (NCBI taxonomy): Eukaryota > Viridiplantae > Streptophyta > Magnoliopsida > Rosales > Rhamnaceae > Ochetophila > Ochetophila trinervis. The sequence continues at coordinate 57,230 of QANX01006980.1, read as the reverse complement.
TTGTGTGGCTTAAGAAATTCCTCATAGACCTACAAGTGATACCTGGTGCAGAAACGACCCATGACCCTTTATTGTGATAATAGTGGATCCGTAGCACAGTCTAAAAAACCTAAGTATCATAAGAGGCAAAAAGACATAGCAAGAAAGTACCATTTAATTCGTGATTTCATCGAGAGAAGATATATAGTGGTTACTAAAATAGCATCTGAGGAAAACTTAGTAGACCCCTTTACTAAATATCTACCTGAGAAAATATTTCAGAAGCATGTAGAATGTATGGGTTTTAAGAGTGTCCTATACTTACTTTAGAGTAATTGAGAGTTTGTTTTTATTTGTGTTTTTGTAACGAGACAAATAATTTTTTTTTTAGTTTAAATAAAATTTTGAGGTATTTTTTTGTGCACATAAATATTTTAAAAATAAGTTCTAGATTGATTATGTAGTATATGATCATGTGGATATGTCCACAGAAGATATGACCATAAGTTCTCTTAATCAATGAATGAGATAACAGTTGTTGAATAAAGTTGAGAGCTTTATTTAGACTGCAATATTTTATGAAATAATTTATCTTGGTTATTATAAAATATTGGTGCAAACTATGTTTGCATTGATTATGATCAAAGTGAGATTTAATTAAGGTTAAATTTTTGTAAAAAGTAATTAAATCTCAAGATATATTTGATTATTTTATTTCTCTTAATTATAAGTTTATTATAAATATGTATTTAGATGATTATTGTTCTTGGAGTTATTAATAAGTGAGGTCTATTTTACGACCAATATCTGATTGTTTAAATTACCAGTATTTATGAAATAAAAAATAATGAATTTGTATGAAATATCTTCTTGATATGTTTGAGTACTTGGATGTAATGAAGTCACTGACCAGTGCATTTAATCCATTAGAGAAACTAATAAGTTAAGAGAATAAATAATTAATTGATTGGCAGAAAATATTATCAATTATTTATTGATATTTTACAAAAGGGAAATATAATATCAATATTGTTGTTATTAATCTTGGAGTTCAACTCTAGGCTTTTAGTGGAGTAGCACAAGATTAGATAGTTGCTTGGCAACTATAAGGAGCCTTGATTAATAATAGTTGTTAGATCCTCAGACTAGCTTATGATATCTAATACATCTCACATCTCAACTATGAGAATATAAAACACAAAGATTGAGTTACATGGATTTGGCATTATACTCAAGATTGTACTCAAGATCAAGTGGGAGATTATTAGATTTATGATCTTGGTCCCACTTGAGATATTATCTTTTGTGATAATTCTCTCTGTATTTAAATTTAAATTAAATTTGATTATAAGATAATTTGTTATTTGATATAATTAAATTATTGATAAGATAAAATCTAGATAACAATGGTTATATTTGTTAAGATTTTATTTTAAATTTAAAAGATAATATTAGTTGGTTTGAGTTTCTATTATTTGTACGTACAAATATTAGAAAGAATCCCGAGAACAAAAGTGATCCAACTTTAATTCAGAGAGAATACATAAAAACATCGAGTGAAAATATTAGAAAAAATATTCATTCTCTAATATTTTGGTTTATTCCCTGAGATACAATAGAGTCCACACTCTGCTGTACTACTTGAGATTAGTTCCGGAAGATCTAGCAGATCCGGTGATGGATCCCAGTAGCAGATCCGTTGGTAGATTCCAGTAGCAAATCCGTTGGTAGATTCCAATAGCATATCTGATACAGGTTGTGATATCTTGTAGATCCGAGTGCAGATCGTAGATTCAATAGATACATTATACCACACATCAAATTCAAAAAGTCTGCAATATATTTTATTTTATTTTATTTATATAATTCAGTCACATATTTTCTTATAGATTATTGATTTTACGTTTCTACAACATATATTTTTCTTACAGAGTGTTCATAAGAACTCTGGCCCATATGCTTTGAAGGTTGATGTTATGAAGGCACTTGATAATTTATTCCTTGAAGCTGTTCTTAGAGAAATGAACTTTCCCACTTGGTTGGTTTATCGAAAGAACCATGGAACGTGTCACCACAGAGCGCTTCTCCATTAGCATTGTGTTTAGCCTTGTCTATTGCTCAACAAGTATGTTACATGACAAATTTATTTATTTATTTTACAATTCAAAAGGAAATGTTTAATTGTGCTGTAATTGGAATATTATTTTTTCTATTTATTTAATAATAATAATAATAATATTATTATTATTATTTTCTTTTATTTTTTTTATTTTTTTATGTTTTTGGTCAAGACATTGGAACATCATGAAAAAATTATTAAAACCACGCAAATATTGCAAAATAAATAAACCAAAATTGTCCACAGAAAATTCAGTTGGAGCTCACACAAGGAATTAAGGGGTAAATTTAATTCAGAAGCTAATAGATTTTAAAATAAAAATGTACATTTTATTAATGTCAATATAAGTTTAGATATATTCAATTTAGATTTTAATAAATTATATAAAAATATACTAAAATCAAGAGCATTTAATTTTGATTTTTAAAAGTTTATAAATTTTTTAAATATTTAAAAAATGATTGACTTTTAAAGGTTTATAAAATAATAAATTCTAATGGATTTGTTGGTATTTTAAAAGGAAAATTATGAATATAATAGTCCTTTTTAAATTTAGTCTCCATTCCAAGAGTTTCATTGGATTTATTCAAAATTTCTACAAATTCTACTAGAAGTTTGTAACTCTATGACAATCGGTAACTTTTTTTAAAATCTATAAATAGTTTGAAATCTATCAAATTCAAAATTGAATACACATCTCTAATAAAAAAATTCCCTGCCAATTTTTTTTTTTTCTAAACTATTCAAATTATGCATTAATTCACCCTACATAATGCTAAGACAAGAAGAATTTGAATGTATTTCTTATTACAAGAAAATAAAACGTGCTTATGTTGCAGAACAAGAACAATCAAAGAAACAAAATTGAAAAAAAAAAAATGAGAGGAAAGATTAACAAATCAGAAACAGAGGTGGTAGTTTCAAAAAAAGATAATAGAGGAGTGGCAAAATTTCTATTTTTTACTTCCTTGTCTCCCTTCCTTTTTTATCCATCTGGTCAATATGTAAAGGTAAATAAACAACAAATTTTTATCCACAAGTAAGTATGACCTTTGTATAACTGCTTAACCTTACCAATGTTTTTTTTCCCTAGGGTTGGTGTTTGCATACTGATAGCCATAAATAATTATTTTAGTACTTTTTTATGGTGGAAGTTATATGGTGGTAATGAACTTACACTACTAGAAAATATGGTCAAAAACGACGGTGAAAAACCGACGTCGTAAGTGTTTACACGACGAATACAAAACCGTCATCTAATGAGGCATTGTAAATAGTCATAAAACATCGACGACGGTTAAAAACCGATGTCTAAAACCACGCTGAAGCCACGTGGATGTCCATGGGGCAAATATATAGACGACGGTTTAATATTGAAACCGTGGTCTATGTTTTTTTTTTCAGCGGTTTTTAAATAAATTTAAACAAAATTATATTAAATATATTCTAATTACAAAACTCTTATACAAAATTACTAATTAAACCAAAACTCTCATATACAATTTTTCACATAATATATGCACGGGTAGTTCATACATATATCATCCAGTTTAATACATATCATCGGATTTCATATATATCACTGGATAATTTATACAATTTTCTATTATATACACAATATACAAATTAACAAATACATTCAATATTCAAACAAAATAATGCATTATATTCAATATTCAAACTTTTCAATGTACGGATTCAAACATTTTCACAGAATAATGCATTCACAATTTGTTAAAAATAATTTAAATAAATTGCTGAGCACTAACCTTAAAGTTTTTGTGAAATGAAGAAGTAATCCGACCACAATGGAGAAGATGAGAAACGACGACCACAATGTAGAAGATGAGCAAACAGTAGCGGGTGCTTTAGGATTTCTAAAGAAGTGAGGGCGGGTGCTTTAGGGTTTCTAAAGAAGTGAGGGAAAATGAGGGAGGAAGATGCGTGTAAAGAACAAAACACGGAGTTAAAAACGACTACAAAACGACGCTGTTTTGATAAAGACGATGGGTCCTGAGCCAAGCCCGTCATCTTTTTTTTATAGGGAGGGGTAAAAATGATGGTTCTAAGCTAGAACCGTCATTTTTACCCAGATAAAGACGACGGTTCCTTTAGGAACCGTTTTCTTTTCTCTACAAAGAGACACGTGATAGCAACGTGGATGCCACATGTCTTAGTGATTTATAGACGACGGTTTCTTTATAAACCGTCGTCTTTGATTAAACTATAGACGATGATTTTGTTTATAACCATCGTTGATTATTTTTTTATACGACGGTCCGTTGTCTTTATTATCCGCCAAAGTTAATAACCGTCATTTTAGTGTATCAATGTCGGTTTTCTTTATTAACCGTAGTCTAAATAAAAATAAGGCCGTTGTCGATAGCTTATTTCTGTAGTAGTGTTACTTAGAAGAGTGGCTAATAATGAGTTTTTCAAGTGAATAAGGAGAAGGGGAAGAGGAGAATGGTTTGCAAGGAAACTATTACTATGTTGTTGTTTTTTAGTTGAGCCAAAGTCAATTTTATCTTTTGATCTCTATGTGATCGCTCTTTCCTTTATAACGCTCTAAGGTGGAGATCTTAAAATTTACACTAAGGACAGCTCGGAAAATACCGCTCGTGAATGGTGAGGTGGTTTGTCCTATCCTTTGGTCGAGAGCATAGGATGATGAGTTGTTTAAGAAGTTCCTTGGATCTTGTATTGGATGCCCCCCATAATGCCTTAACATGCTCACCTAGCACTACATTACAAGTCATCTGAGCTTTCTTGCCAGAATATCTCTTACAGCTTTTTTATTTTCGTTCGTTCTTCCTCCCTAATAAGTTCCCTTTCTTTTCCATTCGTGTTTGTCTCCTGTCAAGCTAAAACTTAGCATACATCATCTCGCTTTCCTCACGCTCGCCTTATAGGCTAAGATTGAGCTTGTGCTCACTCTTCTTCGTCACTAGTTTGTCTCTTTTCATTTAGAGCTAGCTTGAGATCGTCCCTAACTAGCCCATCATTTGACAAGGAGAAAGCCTTACTCTCTTACCTCAAACGAGTATTGCATCTCTATAGAGCTGAAGACCAAAGATTTTGAGCTTGAACTTTCTCATAATGTATCCTCATTAATTGTTATCTCCATGAAGCAGACCAACCTCTATCTCGCTGCCTGACCTTTTCATCTTTAGCCGCCTTATTTTGTGAGCTAGGTCATCCTCTGTCTTCGATGCCTAATCACTTTGTCACAAGCTGTCTCTCTCCGTGAGGTAGAAAAATTTCTCTATCATTGCATGGGCACCTCGTCTTAAGAAGGATATAAAAACAATAATTTTTTTCATCTCTCTACTTTAGTTAGAAAAAGAAGAAATAAGATTTGTTTGCTTAAAAATAATGGAGTCTGGTTATTTCAAAAAACTATATACCTCTTAAACCAGTCTATTTGATCATTATGTTTTGTCTAATCTCTTTCCTTTATTCTCGGAGGGGGATTCTTCACTGCTTGATGTTAGTACCCAATTTAGATACGAAGAGTCCATTAGATCCAAATTTATATTTCCATTTAATAAATTATTTTTTTATGCACAAAAGGGTAAAAAGTAGTTGGAGATCAGTTTGGTTGTCACAAACTTTATAGTATAGGTTTAATTTAGCTTATTTTATTAGAAGGTGACCCACTTGGAGGGTCTTTGACATACAATGATAAAATAATCTAAATTAAACTAACAAGTGGTATTTTCTTATAGTATTACAAGACTAAATTCATGTTAAATCAATATCTTGAGCCAATACAATTGTGTTTAGTCCATCCATTTAACCTAATGTTTTAGCCTATCAGCTTGTACTCAGCTCATGTTTTGAGCCTAAATTCTTAAAGTCATACTTGCTTAAAAAATATATGAATATATATCATATTTAACATCAGTTATATATTTATAAACATTTTTTTATGCTAACAAACCTTTATATATATATATATATATATATATATATAGACACACACACACACACACACACACACATATATATATATATATATCTCATGTATAAATATATAGACTCATCTATATATTAGTTTACCATAAATTTGCAAATGTATAAATTTTAATTTTATTTTATATACGTATATATATACCCATATTTATACCCAAAAGCTTCTTGTAGAATGAGAATATTAACACTTTTATACCTAATATATATATATATATATATATATATTAAAAAAAAAGTTTATTCCCTCAAGCAAGCATCACTTCTCAGTTTCTCTCTTATCAATGCAAGCTATTCCCACTCATTTTCTCTCTCATTTTTTCCCAGAAGCTTTCAATATGAAAAAGAAATATGGGAAGAAAAACAAACTATCTTATTTGAGTCTAAAAATCAAACTTTCTATTTGCTCATCAGGCTCATACTAGAAGCTCCATTTTTCATCAGGCATAGTAAAAAAACCAATAGATTGTAGCTCCCATTTATGGAAATAAAACATTTTTTTCAACTTTCCACCTCATTTGCCCATCATCATTATTGAAATATAGCTTTTATTCAAGAGGCAAGAGGAATAATAGTGGACAAACAGAGATATTATAAAAGGGGTTTAAGGACCAATTTAAATAAGATTTCCTCCTCAACTAAGGGGGCTTCTTCTTCCTCATCCCAACAACACTATCATACGACCTCCTAAATGTATCACCTTAAGCCATTTTACGAGAAAAACTTAAGACCTGCTCAAGCTCTAAGAACCTCTCGAATTATCTCCATGCCTAAAGAAAATCCTTTATATTTGGGTCCAAACTCATAGTACTACATCCTTTAGTCTAGCTAACCACGAAATACACCTTTAAATATGTTACAAAATTTTCTCTCCTTACCTTTCCAAACCAATTTTCTTATCTTGCTTTACACTAGAAGAGAAGTATTTATGATTATATGCTTGTATTCTCTATGTTCTATTATATTCACTCCTTGAATGTGTAAAAGGACGAATTGTTGATGTAAGTTTGGCTTTGGATTGTTTAAATATTTGATCATATATGTTTATATGTGTTTATGCAAAATATGCTCTTTATTACTTATATTCTCTAGTTAAAAGCCTTTAATCTATGTGCGTTTAGCTCTTTAAGCATGATTTTTACCTTCTATGTAAGCCATGACTATTTGTTGCATGTATAAGTGTCATTTTCTATTCATCTGGCTATACACTTTTCTTACCTCCTAAATTATGTATTTTTCAGTCTTTGGGATTATATGTTTTTCTTTGGAATACAAGTTTCTACCCCTTTCTATTTTAAAACCATTTTCCTCCATTTTGCTACACTTTAGTTATGAAATCATATTGATAACTAACCATTTTGAGAGCTAGATCCTACTATTAGATGTTTGCTTTCTTTGGATGGTGATTTATTTGTGTTTGTAACTAGGTGTGTTGTCAAGATTTCGAGGGCCACCTGAATTGGTTCACCAAAACAAATTAAGAACTTATAAGGGATATAGTGCTGGCCTAATCCAAGCATACGTGTGAAGCCCAAAGAATCAAAGCGCTCGTACAAAGCCTGCATAACATTTTTGAGCCCTCACATTTTGTAAAAGAGTGGAACGTTGGGAAATTAATGAGGCTCTTTTCAATATAGGAGCTTGGAAAGCTCCAGTGCTTGATGGTTTTCCTGCAACTTTCTTTCATAAGTACGGGGGAGCTGTATGGTAATCTTATCCATGAGTTTTATAATTCTCATCATTTACCTAGTTGTATTAATGATACATTTATCTATGTTATTCCTAAAGTGGACAGACCTCAAAGCATGCTTCAGTTTATGCCTATAAGTCTCTGCAAAACCTTGTATAAGGTTATAAGCAAAGTTATGGTATAAAGACATAGACCCTTGATGGGAATATTATTTGTCTTAACAAGTCAAGTTTTTTTTTTCCTAGAAGACATATAATTGATAACATACTTATAGTTCAGGAGATGTTAAGTTGGCTCAATAAATCCAAGTCTCATAAGGGCATGATGATGTAGAAATTGGACCTTGAGAAGGCTTATAATAGAATTAGTTAGGAATTTTTAGAGGAGGTTTTGGGTGAGGATGGTTTTCCTTAGAGTAGGAGAAATCTGATAATGGAGTGTGTGAGTGTGGAGCATGCTCAACTTATTTCGAATGGTGAAATATCTGAGTCTTTCAAGTTCAGTAGACGTATTAGGCAAGGGGATCCTCTATCCTTTTACCTCTTTGTGATTTTTATTGAGAAATTCTCTCATGCAATTATGAATCAAGTTGTTCTTTGGAATTGGAGGCCCCTTAATGTCTCAAAAAATGGTTCTGGCATCACTGATTTGCTATTTGCAGATGACCTTATTATTTTTTCTAAATCTAATGACGATCATGTTAAATTGGTGTTTAACTGTGTTGATAAATAAGGTAATGCTTCTGGATAGAAGGTGAATTGTGAAAAATCCAAAATTTTCTTCTCCAAAAACACTTCATGGAAATTTAAAAGCGTGGTAAAAGGCGTGACAAACATTCTTGTTACTGAAGACCTTGCGAAACATTTGGTCTTTTCTGATGACAGAGGTATTTTGAATGGAAACCTTTTGTTAGATAGAATGAAAACAAGACTTAGTTCCTGGAAAGCTAAAATTTTGTCTTTTGCTGTTAGAACTACTCTATTCAAATCTATGTTAAGTACTATGCCTACTTATTTGATGCAAGTTGTGAAGTTTCCCTATTATATTTGTGAGGAAGTATATAAGATTAACAGAATCTGGCAAAGAACAGAGGCTAAGAAGAAAATTCATTTTATTAACTAGAAAGATGTTTGTAATACCAGGGCTGCTGGAAGTCGTGGGATTAGAAAAGCTAATTCCATGAATAAAGCTCTTCCAATGAAATTGGTTTGGAGGCTTTTTTGTGATGATTCTAATATATGAGCTCAACTTCTCAAATGTTAATATAACTATAACCAGAGTTTTAGATCTTATATGTTTGCTGGGAATTTTTCTTCCTTTTAATGGAAGGGGATTGTTCTATGACAAAATCTTCTAAATAAAGTTTTGTCTTGGAGATTGCGAAATGATAGAGATGTTCTTTTTTGGGAAGATTGTTGGTGCAATAGCAGATTTCTTAAAGAGTTTGTTGGTGATAACCTCAACATTAGCTGAACCTTAAGGTGTGCTATATGTTTCAAAATGGTTTTTGGAATTTGCAAGGCTTTGAATTTTCTCTTACCGATGGAAAGTGTTCAAGAAGTGGTTAATACTAGGGATGTTTATCAGTTGAAATTGATTCTAATTTGAAAATAATCAATCTAATCCAATTAGTAATCGGTTTTGCTCTTTTCAATCCAAACCAAACCGTTCTATATCTTAAATCCAATCCAATTAGTAATTGATTTGGATGATTAGTTTGAATCTTGAACTTTTATTTAATTTTTAAGATGTTTTTAAGTTTTTGGGCTTTTTAAATTTAATATTTTTGGAATTCTTATCTTTGATTTTGAGTTTTTATTTTTATTTTGTTTAGGCTTGACTTTTTACTGAATAAAAAATATTGTTAATAAAAACGCATATAATTATTAAATAAAATAAAATAACCATAATTTTTTTGAAAGAAAAGAAATACACTAAGATACTTATAATATATCTTATTCTATTTTTTAAAATCTATATATTCTTTTAAAATATATATATATATATATAATTATGATTTTTTTATTATGTATAATGTAATTGGATTTATTCGGTTTGGTTGATTGGTTTTAAAACATAGCAATCGATCAAAACAAACCGATAGTCATTTTTGAAAAATAAAACTGATCCATTTCAACTACACTAAATATGTATCTTATTCTATTTTTTATAAATTTTAAAATCTATATATTCTTTTCAAAAAAATATATATATAATTATGATTTTTTTATTATATATAATGTAATTATGTTTGTTTGGTTTGGTTGATTGGTTTTAAAACATAGTAATCGATCCAAACTGAACTGATAATCTTTTTTTTTTTTTTGAAAAATAAACCGATTTAATCTAACTACACTAAATAGCTGATCCAAACAAGTTAGATTAGATTGGATTGTTCGGTTTTATTAGGTAATCGGTTTTTTTGAACACCCTTAGTGAATACCCCTTTAGCTACTGGGAATGATATTATTGACAAGCTTATTTGGGCTAAGTCTTCTAATGGTATTTTCAGTGTGAAATTTGCTTATACTTTTATGAAAAATGATGAAAATATAAGAGCTGATTGGGACTAAGACAAAATTGAAATTGGATGTTATTCGAAGGGTGAAAATATTTTGTTGGATAATGTTGCATGAAAGGCTTTTAACTAATTAAAACAGGTCTAGAAGAGGGATTAGCAATGATAATCCTACTTGATTTGTAATCTGGAGAGGAAAATTTGTTACATTTGCTAAAAGATTGTAGAAGAGCCAAAGGCATTTGTGTTTTTTTATTTTATTTTATTTTATTAATCTTGAGAAATATACTAATTTTTTCAATCAAGACTGGAAAAATTGGGTGATTTCAAATATTAATAGGTGAGCCTTGTTATATCTTTGTAATGGTTAAAAAAAGTTACCTGGTGTGTGGTTTTTGAGGTCAGCTGTTAGATAATTTGGAAATAGAGATGCAAGTCTTCCTTTGACACTTCTTTCTCATTTCCTTGTAAGCCTAGTGAGCTCATTTCGCATTATGCTTATGATATGATGAATGCCTATTTTAGAAGAGGTGTTAAGCTTATCAAGGTTCAAAGATGGATTGCTTGGATTTCTCCCCTTGAAGACTTTTGAAATTAAATATTAATGGTTGTTTTAAGAAGAATTTTGGTTTGGCTGGGGCTGGTGGAGTTGTTAGGGATACTTAAGGTAGATGGATTGTTGGGTTTATGTGTAATTTGAGTGTTTTGACCCTCTCTGCAGTTGTTGTTACTAATGCTGAGGCTTGTAGTTTATTACGTGGGTTAAATCTGATTATAAGATGAGTTTGGTGAAAGTGCAAGTTGAATGTATCTCCTATTCTCTAGTGGAGTGGATTAAGAATGGTCTCGATTGCATGAATCCTTGCTATGGAGTTTTTGAAAGTTGCAGGATTCTTTTATTTTGGTACAAAAATTCCAGTAAAGGTGGCATGAATTTCTAATAATTTGGTGAAATATGTTTCCGCTCAAACTCCAAAATGTGCCTATTAAAGGTATTTTCAGCTAAATCTAACCTTACTAATGTACTTAGAAAGGTCAAAAACCTTAGAGTAACCTATTTTTAAGGCTTGGGTGTGAAAGATTTGAGAAAGAAAAATTTATTTCCCCTTTTGCATGAGGTTTGGCCGATGAAGTTGAAACGGTGGGAGGAGACTATTTTTCTTCTCTCACTTTTACCCGATCAATCTTTCAAAAATATCCTTATTTTAATTTTTAAAGCCAAAAAGCTAAGTGGAATTGCTTAGGTGGCAATATCCTAGACCAAGTGGTAGCTGAAGTGGTAATCTTGGTGAAAAATTGCAAGGCAAATGCGGCTTAACAGAAAGATAAATGGAAAAAATGTTAGTCCTAAAGGTGCAATATAAGTGATAAGTTGGGGACATTGCAAAAACAAGTTGGAGGGTAACTGTGACAATAACATTATAAATAAATATATATATATATATATATATATATTGTATCCTCAAATTAAATTTTTTTAGATCAATATTATACAAATATAAAAGAAAATTTTAAAATAAAAATACTTTCATTTTATTAATATAAAGATTAATACTAATAACATATTATTAATGACAGATCTGAAATATTTGTCATTGATAATTTATTGAACCGATTGAGAGCTTTAAAAAAGAAGATGTAGCTGCAAATGAAGCATTGTTTTTATTAGTTGAATTACCATTTTTTTCAAAAGCTTAAGCTAATGGGATGTGAGCTTTTATTTTTTTTAAACATTTTTTCTAACACTCCCTCGCACATGTAAAGCCGACTTCTTTTGAGTTTATTTAGGTCATTATATGTGTTTTTAATTTCTCTTGGATGGAGTTGTTGAGTTTTGAATCCGGGACTTTAAGACCTTAGGTTCTGATACTAAATTAAATTACTACTTCTCCAAAAAGCTTAAACTAATAGAAGATGAACTTTTATTTTTTTTTTAAATATTTTTTCTAATATTGTCCAACATGGATTTTATTTGAGATTTATTTATTTATTTTGGATGTGTTTTAGTGGGGGAAGATTGTAAGGCAAAATAAACAAGCACAATCAGTCCTTACATGTAGACCTGATTACATGGAATAGTAGGTATATGAGCAGGAGAAATATACAGTACGACCATACATGTGGTGGCCGCACTAAGACTCAAAGTAACAATTTTAACCGGTAAAAATCTAAATGTTCTCAAATTGAACTGTTTTTAAAAGGTTAAAAAAGGGCGCCCTATTTCCCTTTTATTTCTTCCCACTCAATCTCACCCCATTTCCCTTTTCTTACTTTCCTCTCATGCATATCCCATTTCCCTTTCTTCCCCCTAATTTGCAACACCACGGGCAGAAATATGTGTTATTAAATATATTTATTAAAATAATTTTTACTCCTTATTTTATAAATATTGGCATACACGATTTAAAAAGTCCACTGAACTGAAAGTTAAATATCTTGCAGTTATAAATATATAATAAATGATATTTCAAACTAAAATTTAAATTTTTTCAATTTGAAAACGTTCCAATTTTGTTGTTGGAAATTTGTAGTGATTATTTAGAAATTTATTGATAGTGAACATTGATAAAAAACATTGTTAGTGTAAAATTTGGTAATATGTTGCATTATGACGGTTTTTAAAAATGTGTACATATGAGTTCTTTTACATACTGAGTATTGCTCGAAAGTTATATAAATTATTGCGATATAATTCAAAAACAAATATTATTTTTTAGTAACTTATTTTCATAGTTTCATATTTTCATGATTTTTTTAAAACTTTAATAATATATAGCTCATTAAATTTTAAATTTTTTCAAAAATTACTTATGCATATGCAATATTTTGTACTTACATGATATATAAAAATTAATATATTTAATTGTTGACTTCAAATTTTGACGTTAATATAGTAGCTATGCATGACATGTTATTTATTATTAAAATATTTTTTTCCTCCTAATTTTATAAGTATTGGCACACTTGATTTAAAAAGTCCACCAAATTCAAAGTTTAATATCGTGTAGTAATAAATATATAGTAAATGATATTTCAAATTAAATTTTAAAATTTTTAATTGAAAACGGTCCAAAGTTTTTTTCTTTTTTGAAATTTGCAGTGATTATTTGGAAATTTATTGATAGTGGACATTGAGAAAAAAATTGTTTGTGTAAGATTTGACAATACTTTGCATTCTAGCAGTTTTTCGAAAAGTGTACATATGAGTTTACTTACATAGTGAGTATACTCGAAAGTTTCAATAAAATACAGCACTATAAATTTAAAAATAAATATTGTTTTAGTTGCATCTATATAATATATTAAAACTTTACTTTCAAAATACTTTTTCATTTTTTATCACTAAATTGTTTTTTCTCATTCAATATTTATATTATATATATATATATATATATCTCTTTTTTGTATATATTTTTTTATTTTTAAAAGTTAAAATCTTTATAATATGATTTAATTTTTTATGGTATTTTTTTTTTCAATTTTAATATTTTGTTCACATTGATTAAATAGAATAAGGTTAATTTCATGGCATTGATGGATAAAGTAGATTTAATTTGTTTTTCTTCCAATCATATTGGAAAAAAAAAATAAATGCATATAATTGATAAATTTTACCAGATTTTTTTCTTCAATATAAATATTTTATTCCCATTTACTAAATTTTAATTTTTTTTTCTTCCAATTAGAATGGTAGAAAAAAAATTTACTTTTTAAAAAAATTTAGATTTTACCGTGTGGCCCTTCAATAATCTTTCATACATATCTGAAATTAAAAGGGCACAAATACCAAATAGTAGATTTTACTGGATTTTTTCTTCAATAGAATGACATTAATGCCAAAATAGTGGATGTTACTAGATTTTTCCTTCAGTTTTAATGTTTATTTTTCTTTTTTATATATATTTTTCTATTTTTAAAAGTTAAAATTTTTATGGTACGACTTAATTTTTTTATGGTATTTTTATTTTTCAATTTTAATATTTTTTCACATTGATTAAATAAAATAAGGTTAATTTTGTGGCATTGATGGATATAATATATTTGATTTGTTTTTTTTTTCCAATCAAAATGGAAAAAAAAATTATTTACTTTTAAAAAAAATAAATATTAAAATTGATAATTTTTACCAGATTTTTTTTCTTCAATTTAAATATTTTGTTCCCATGGATTTGCTAAATTCTGATTTGATTTTTTTTTTTTCCAATCAAATGGCAGGAAAAAAAAATTTACTTTCTTAAAAAAATCTAGATTTTACGGTGTGGCCCTTCAATAATCCTTCATATATATCTTTAAAATAAAAAATTGCACTAATACCAAAATAGTGGATTTTACTGGATTTTTCCTTCAATAGAATGGCACTAATGCCAAAATAGTGATGTTACCGGATTTTTCTTTCCATTTTAATATATATATATATATCTTAGAAATTAAAATGGCACTAATGCGTGGATTTTACCGGATTTTTCCTTCAATAGAATGGCACTAATGCCAAAATAGTAAATTTTACTAGATTTTTTCTTCAATTTTAATATTTTGTTCCCCTTGATTAGATATAGCTGTTTTAATTTAGTGACACAGATGGAAAAAAAATCTAGATTGTACCGTATGGCCTTTATTAATCTTTCATACATATCTTTGAAATAAGAATGGCACTAATGCGCTTGACTTATAGATTTTACCTGATTTTTTCTTCAATTTTAATATTTTGTTCCCATTAATTAGATAGAGTTGCTTTAATTTGGTAACACTGGTGGATAGGTAGAGAAAAAACAAATTAAAATCTAATAATATTAAATAGAGTAGTGTAATCCGGTTCATGCATTAAATTTTTTTTTTTTTTTTTTCATATTGCAGTAGTCAATTTTCCACTCTTCCTCATATCCTAATTTTTTTTATTGAGTTTGATTTAATTGTAAACACATATGGCTATGGCTGGAAACGTAGTATCTATTTATGATATATATTCTCCTAAGAAATCCTAGAATATTAGATGTATGGTTGTCAGGTGGACAACCCCTGGCAATAATGAGCATAACGAAATTAACAGCCTTGAGATGGTTTTGCAAGATGAACAAGTAATTGTGTTATCCTTTTTTATTTTCTATCTTAACAATGTATGAGCTTGTTCACTTATTTTGTCATATTCATTTACTTTTTCATAAATTTTTATAGGAAGGAAAAATTCATGCTTATGTAAAACGATCCTTTGTGAAGAAGTTTATCAAAATTGTGAAAGAAGGAAAAGTTTATGACATAAGCCAGTTCTCTCTTAAAGATAATGGTGAATACAGAACAACTAAACATTTATATAGAATTGATTTTCAGTGGACTATTTCTGTTTGTGAGATAAATGAACCAATGACAATTCCAAAATATGGTTTTAATTTTTGTGATTTTGGTGACATGACTAGAAGGGTGGCTGATGACAAATATTTAGTTGGTAATAACTTTTTAATTCCATTTTAATTTTATATTTTGTCGCTCTCTTTGTTGTACTGACAACTATATTTTTGTTAGCAGATGTGATCGGTAAAATTTTTGATTATCACAAGCTTGATGATTTTAATAAAGATGGAAAGCCACATCAGATGATTGTTATAAATCTTGAAGATTTTCATTATGTAAACTATTTTAGATAAACTTATTGTTCATAATCATTATTTTGATATTATCTTCAATATTTTTTTGTAAGTCTGTGCTATTCATTTTCTTTTTATATATATTGGAAAGGGGGTGAGGAGGCAGGGGTGTTTTCAAGTGAACATATATTGTGGTCATATCCAGTTATCTAATATGCTTTGTTTTTCCAATTTTGATTAATTAAACTCAGTTTGATAATTAGTTTGATAGCTGTTCTTTTTCCTAGGAATAATATCTATGATCATTTATAAAACTATTGTTGAATAAATAAGCTTATAATTTTGCATGCTCAGTAGGCGGTCAACAATGCTATATTAGAAATTTTTTATCAATTTAAAACACGAAACATGCTACTCATGATCAAAATGTCATTTTCATCAATACTTGCCTATATCAAATTTATTTCTACTGTTTTTGTTCATCTGGAATTGAATCTACATAAAATAGAATAAAGAATTTGAGAGCAACTTACTCAAATTACATATTTATAATATATTATTTATGATACATGTTGTTGTCTGATTTTCGTCACTTTGATGCCACACAGTGCTTCCCTGACTAGATCTCGGATTTCGTCATTGACCCCTACAAGATGAGACAATGGCGTCAGACTGGAGGCCGGTGGTGTCACTGGCTTTCTCACTCCGATGACTAAGTCAGTTACGAGACTATTCCAGAAACCTCCTTCAGGTTTCCCTTAGGTATTCCATTGTGCAGCCTACCTAAAGTTCTAAGCCGAGGGTCCTTCCTGAAACTTGTCAAAGGTGATGATGGCGACGGGTCTAGGGTTGTTAGGGAGTGTTTAGGGTTCAAATCTCTAGAAAACCGTCCCATTCCCACTGACCTAACCTTACCTTAAGTACCTCATCTCAACGGCTCGGATGCTAGGGTTATGAACCCTTGTAAGTTGGGATTGTGACACCTGGACTCGGAGAATAAGGCAAGTATTTAAGCCAAGAACCAAAGGTCAACAGGGCTTACTTACTCCATCGTCCGAGACCATGCCGTGCCTGGGCTTGTTCTTGGCCTTGCCTGTCGAGCCGGGCTTCACTTGCTCATGACTGGTGGGCCTTATTCACGGTGACTTTGTGGGCGTTAGAGGGGCCTGGTAGGTTCTCTGACCTATATCCCAAAAATCTCCATAACATTAGCCCCCAAGACCAGCCTGATTTTCAATCGAGGTGGTCTTCACTCTTGTGGGGTAGAAGACCTGTTTGGGCCTTCTCAATCTATTTGAAATTTCAGTTCCTGCCTTTGCCCTGCTTGGGCACGGACTTGGTGCGAGTTTCGAAGGCCCACTTTTTTCATTTTTACAAAAAAGGTCTGCTACTTTTAATTGCCCGTTCATTTTGATTCGACAGTTGGGGCACGTTGGTATGGTGTCAGGCACTTTTTGCGCTTCCCATAACCGTCAGCGTGGGAGAGAGAAAATGGATGTGACCCTCGCCGCCTCACCTCCATTTACACTGGAACATGGGTAGGCACTCTCTCCTCACTTCCTAACCTAACCCTACAATCTGAATTTCCTTTCGTTTTGGCCTCCTCAGATCGAGTTTTTGAGTTCATGTTCATTGATTCTCACCATTTTTCTGGGATTCTTCTGATCATCTTCTGCTGATCTTCGTCTTCCTCTGCTTCACCCTTCGGTTTGGTGCTTCTCAGGTAAGGTTTTGTGCTTGGTTTTTTTTTTTCTTTTGAACCCGTTCTAAACTTTCTCTTTTGTTTCCATGGCTTAGCTTTGTCGGAGACTTGTCATGCGGAAGACTTCTGACACACAGAGACTCTTTCTTCTAAATTCAAAGGTATGCCTCTTTCCTCCCTTGATGGCTGACTATGTGCTACGCATGATGTATATTTGTTTGTTTTTATTTTTGTTTTTGTTATTCAACATGTTTTCGACGATACATGTTGCTACTGGCTCCTCCTTAGGTTGTTCCTTCCTTCCCTGGAACTTGTAGCCGTCTAGTCCTCTCTAATTCTTTCCCTGTAAGCCTTAAGGGGTCAGGTCCCTCTATCCCAATCTTGTATAGCCTGATGATTAGGTGTCTGCATTGTTTATAGCAAAGGACTTTCCTCCCTGCGTGTCTGCATTGTTCATAGTATAGAAGCTTTCCTGCCTGCCTGACAGTCCTCCTTGTTATTTTCAGATGTCGGATACTTCTACTAGTAGCAGCAGTGAATCGCTGTTCCTATCAGTTTTCAATCCTCCCATAGCCCCCAGCCTAGGCCATCCAAGAGCTTAAGCCTCTGTCCCTTGCCAGAAGAAAATCTAGGCGACTTGCCGGCATATTCTCTCCCATAAGCTCTGACCCTGGGTTTGTGGAGATCTCTGACTCAGAGGAGACTGAGCCAGAAATGGTTGAGCCCTCAGTGGCTGTTGATATGATGGGTCCCTTAGGGTCTTCGGTTCATGCTGTTAGGGCCACCAGGGCCACTAGGGGCACACAGAGGGATTACGACTTTGCTAGGTCTGACTTGACTGAATTAGGCCTGGCCAGTGTGCTGGAAAGGTTCCCTCTGCTTGAAGGCGTGACTGCCAGGCTTCCCAACGTAGGAGAATTTGCCAGCTCCCCCCCTCTTGGAGAGGTAGCCTTAAGTAGTTGGTTCTTTGATTGTGGGCTCAGACTTCCTCTAGCCCCCTTTGTTTGGAGGCTCTTCACTGAAATTAACCTAGCCTCCTCTAACTAGGACCCAATATCTGGAGGTCTGTATTCTGCACATTTGTGCTGTGGAGGGAACATTTTCAATCAAACCCTACCCCTTCAGAGATCCAAGCCCTCTTCGAGATTAGACTGGTTCCCATGCAGGCGGCTCTGTACTATGTCTATCCTCAAATGAGGAAATTCATCCAATTTCTGCCTGAAATCATTGGATGGCAGAATGACTGGTTCTTTGTTGGTGGTTGCTGGGAGGCTAGATCCCAGGGAACCAGGTATGAGGTGTCTGTCCCTCGGTGCTTTGGGGGTCAAAGTCACTGATGGAGCTCATCCCCCATATTCTTGGTCAAACCAGCTGTGCCATGGTGGACGCCATCCTGGGATTGAGTCTCATCGAAAAGGACTACAAATCCATTTTGTCTGAGAAGAGGTTATCCTTGGCTATGAATTAGGGGTGATCTTCCTATTTTACATTCTCTTCATCTCGCTATGTTTCTAACTAATGTTTCCTGATTTTTGCATCCATGAGTGGTCTGGCAGGGATAACAGGACCCATCCCACCAGGGTCCTGCCTGCGTGACCTAATGTTGCCACTAAGCCACAAGCAGTCGATAAAATCCGTTACACTACTATTCCAAAGCCGACGAAACCAACAGACTAAAAGAATGCTCTACTGCAGGAAATTTTATTAGAAATTTCGACAGCAATTCGACTGTTTTCTAACACTTCCCAAAATGCTAAAAGTCATAACCTGCAGGGAAAAACATTTCTAAACAAAATTTATTCTACCAGCACGCCTTTTCCACACAAATAAACCACATTTCAGTACACAACCCAACACTTAAACAAATATATTGTCTAAGTACGGTGTAGTTGGACTCAGTCTAAAACTGAGCTGCCTACATACCCTTTCTACAAGGGATCAAGCTACCTGTAGTTCCGATTGCATATTTACTCTAAATATGCCATACCTGATACATTTACAATAATCACATTAATACTCAAAATTCCTTTATATATTCTTGCCTTTCACATTTCATTTACCATTAACATTTCCAAACAATTTAACACAATAATACTTACAGCTTGGCGGCATGATTCCTCGCCCAAGCTAGCAACACCCTGCTTGGCAGCATAATCCCTCGCCCAAGCAGTTCTCAATCCACACAACCATATCCATTATTTATTCCCGAGAACCATAACATAACACATACATGTCACATACCGACATATAAATTACACACAACAATTCCACATATACGTATTTAATTCACAGACCAATTATATAATGTATATATATTCCGAAACCGTTATTAATAATCCCGAAATTCAACCACACAATCAATCTTATAATTTCAGCACACCAATTTATTCCACAGCAAACACCAAAACATCACCACACATATTTATATCACCAATTAACAACAATTTCTATTTTAACAATTATTAACATCACAGTTCAAACCGGGTAAATTTCAATACTCAGTTATAATATTCGAATTTTATGCCAACACGAAGCTTGAAAGGAGTAGATCACAATCGTATTTTTACCTCGTCCAACCGTCGCCGGTGGTGGCCGGAAAATGGCCGGGAAGCGGCGGCCGAGTATTCGTAATTCGCATCGCTTAATCGACTGAGATTTAGGACGAACGGGTGCCGGAATTAGCTTCGGGAGGTCCAAAAGAGGGGGAAAGGACCGGTTTCATCGCCGAAACTGCCTAGATCCGGCGACCGGAGGAGAGACGGCCCTCGCCGGATCCGTCGTCGATTCCGGCAATCCGCGGCGTTTCACGGCCAGTCGAGGGTGGGGAAAGAAAGAGGAGGTCCCGGCGAACCTTTCCTGGGCAGTGGGTCGGCCTGACTCAGCTGGAATCCGGCGAATCGCGAAAGTGTAGCTGACCAGATTTCTCACTTTTCCCGGCGATCTGGACCCCATCACGGCAAACCACCGGTGCCAAAGGAGAGAGGGGGTCGGCGGCGTCGTTTCCCGGGTGATTTCTGGCCTGATCTGGCCGGAAATTGACCGTGACCGGCGAAACCGGCGGTCGGAAGCTACGCGAATGGGGGGGGCTGCGCGAGAGGGGGCTGGCCGCGTGCGTGTGCTGTCCTCCTTCCAGATCTTTCCAACTAAAACACATAAAGGCAGGGGCAAAATAGTAATTTTTGCCCTGCCACAGCAAATTACCAAAATGCTCTTCATGTTATTTCAGCCATAACTTCTCGGTCTTAACTCGGAATTTAGCGTACTACTAGTCTATGAACTCGTATTGACTAGCTCTATGCAACGGTACCACGGTCAAAACCATAGCACACTCACACAAAAAGTCAACCCCGAGCCCTTCCTTGGTCAAACTTGGTCAACTCAGTCAACTTTGAGAAATTTTTCAATATTTTTTCCTGGGATGGGGTGTTACAAAGGAGAAGCAGCTCTCAGAGGGACTTGCCTAGGCGCCTGTCCAGGGAGATGACTGACCTCAATGAGGTTCTGAAGTCAGCTCAGCTGACACACGGTTCCACCCCTAGCGGCTCTGCATCTACATCTAGACCGACTTCCCTGAAGGGGAAGGAACCTATCTCCAGATCACAATCTCGATCTGGGGAAGAGCTTTCCTCTAAAGGGAAAGCAGTCTTTTATGCATCAAAGGGTAAAGAGCCTGCCATAGGGATGGCTGAGGATGAAATGGCCCGCCTCCCCTCCCATCTGGTTGGCCCGCTGGCTATTCTTCTATGGGAAGTTCCTCCTAAGAAAGACAACCGACACAACAACACTCCCATTTCCTCCCTGGTTTCTGTGAGTTCTTGCCCAAGTAGTTCCTCTTTTTCCTTTATCATATATCATGTTGATCTCTGATTAGTGTTGTTTCTTGCAGGCTTTCTTATCAGTTTTCAAAATCCATGAGTTGGTGGAGATTGAGCTCTAGGCAGTCGACATGTCCTTGTCCCACCTCAAGGATGTGGAAAAGGAATTAGAAGGGTCCAAACAACGCACGGCTGAGCTCGAGTTTGTGCTGTCCAGGAAGGAGATGGAGCTCCAGAGGAAGAATGAGGAGCTGAAGAACAGGATCCGTGCTCATCAGGAGCTTGAGACCCAATTCAGAAAATCCTTGGAAAAGGTTAAGCTCGAGCAGGATAAGGTTGATGCAATGTCCTCGGCTTACCATACCCTGGTGACACAGGCTTATGGGCAATTTGACGCAGGGATGGACGCTGCAATTAAGGAAGCCCATGTCTGCTTCCTTGGCATGGACTTCTCTGTGCTAGAGAAGTCCCTGGGGCTCGTGCCTGCTTCATCTGAGGGCTTTCCTGCCTCTTCTGATCCCTTGCCTGGGTCCCAGTCTCCTGGCCAAGCGGTTCCTCCTTCTAGTCGGTTGGCACTCAAAGGCCCAGAGGTCCCTGTTTCTGGCCACGCCTCCGCCTTTCCATTTCTCCAACTCCGGCACCCACTAAAGAGGTTGACTCTGGCATCTTTGCTTTAGCACCTGCTGCTCCCCTTTCCTAGGCTCCAACCATATTGCTTTTACTTCAATTGCCTTTTTTTTTAGACAAAACAATATATGCTTTATGTTTTGTAAACAATTTAATTTGAAGACAATTTAATTTAGAACTTAACTTATTCATTCGTAGTGTAATGTTGATGACTTGATCTTCCCACTACTGTCCCCCCTGAACTCTGGCCTGCCCTTTCAGGACAGGGGAGAGTTCATTCAGAAGCTGGGCCTGACCTCAACTACCAGCTGGAATTCGAGTCAAGCCCGTTGAGCAGATAACAAAAGGCTCTGGCTCATTCGGAACCTATGCCTAACTTTAGTTACCGGCTGAAATTTGAGGGACTCTAGTTCATTTGGAACCTGGACCTAACCTCAGCTACCGGCTGAAATTTGAGTTAGGCCCGTTGAGCAGATAATTAGAGACTCTTAGGGTTTTGAGTGGCGAGGCATTTCATTCTTGAATGAGCATTTGCTTTATTGAAAAATAAAAGTGTTTTACAAATGCCTATCGTAGTTACATCGATTTATTGATAGTAAATTTTTAAATGCTCTGCATTCCACGGGTGAGACAATTTTTTTCCATCTAATCCTTCTAGCTTGTACGTGCCTGAGCGTAACATTTCAATTACTCGATATGGACCTTCCCAGTTAGGTCTGAGAGTTCCTGACCCATGCTCATTAGTGTTGAGCATTGTTTTCTCAATACCAAGTCTCCCTGTCTGAAAGATCTCTGCCTCACCCTGGAGTTGTAGTACCTTGCTGATCTCAGTTTGTATGCTGCCGCTTTTATCTGCACCGTATCCCTATTTTCTTTAATCAAATAAAGGCTCAAACGTATATGTTGATCGTTTTTATTGAGGTTGAAGTGCCTGACTCTAGGGCTTGGCTCTCCAATTTCCACCGGTATCACTGCTTCAGCCCTGAATGTTAGAGAGAAAGGGGTCTCATCAGTTCCTGTCCTGGGTGTGGTTCGATATGCCCATAGAAATTTTGGGAGTTCATCCACCCAGGCCCCTTTGTGTACATCCCGCTTAGCTTTTAGGTTGTTCTTGATTACTTTGTTGACAGCCTCAACTTGTCCATTCTCTTGCGGATGGAATGGGGCTGAAAAAGCTGACCTAATTCCCAGATTTGAGCACATATCCTTGTAATTCTGATTATCAAACTGCCTGCCATTGTCCGTTACAATGGTATGTGGTATGTCAAACCTACACACAGTAGATCTCCATATGAAATTTGAGGTCTTAGCTTCAGTTATCTTAGATAATGGCTCAACCTCCACCCACTTGGTGAAGTAATCGATTGCGACTATAGCATACTTTGCCTAGGCCCTGCCTATTGTCAGGGGGCCAATAACGTCGACTCCCCACTAGGCAAAGGGTCAGGGGCTGGTGATCGAGGTGAGCTGTTCAGAAGACTTCCTTGGCACGCTGGAAAATCTTTGGTAGGAATCACATTTTCCGTGCATGAACTTGTGCATCATTTTTCATCGTGGGCCAATAATATCCCTGACAAATTATTTAGTGAGCAAGCGATTGGCCCCCGGAATGATTGCCACAAATTCTCTCATGTACCTTTCTCAGGACATAATCAGCTTCGGTTGCACCCAGACATTTCAGGTAAGGGAGGGAAAAACCTCTCTTATACAACACACCATCTATCAAGGTATAATATGGGGCTTTATACCTTAAACATCGAGCCTCTAGCTTATCTTTAGGCAGGATTCCTTCTGTCAGGTACTCAATTATTGGATTCATCCACCTGGGCTTGTCATCCATCTGGTTAACTGCTTGTTTCTTCTTCTTGTAACTCGGTTCCTTGAGTATTTCAAAAGGCACATTTCGTGTGAGCTTTGAGTTTGATGTCGAGGCGAGCTTAGCAAGTAAATCTGCATCTGCATTCTCTTCTCTTGGTACCTGGGTGATTTGACATTCCTCAAATTTTTCAAGCAAGTCTTTTACCTTGGCCAAGTACAATATCATGTTGCCTTCCCTTGCTTGGTACTCCGAATTTACCTGCCTGACGACCAGCTGTGAATCACTGTAGACTCGTAGCCTTCTAGCTCCCACTGATCCTGCCATTCTCAAGCCTGAAATCAAAGCTTCATATTCAAATTCATTGTTTGTTGCCTTAAACTCGATGCGGATGGCGTATTCGAGTTTAACAAAATCAAGTCCTGGCGTTGTGAGTATGAATCCAGCTCCGCTGCCGTGCTTACTTGATGAGCCATCCACATGCAATGTCTAGAATGTGGTTAGATCCTCGTGTTCCATTTCCTCCCTGGCATCCAGGGATTGGTCCTCCACCCCTTCCAACTCAGTGAATTCAGCGATGAAGTCGGCGACTGCCTGAGCCTTTACTGCTGTCCTTGGGGTGTAAGAAGTCCTAAAATGTCCCAACTCGATGGACCATTTGATTAACCTTCTTAATGTCTCTGGCTTCTGAAGTACCTGCATCAATGGGTAGCTAGTTGGGACAGTGATGGCATGGACCTGGAAATAAGGCCTGAGCTTCCTGGATGAGACCACCAAAGCTAGGGCAAGCTTCTTTATTGTCGGATACCTTGTCTCGGCTGGCATCATAGCTTTGCTGACATAATAAACCGGATACTGAATCGAGGCTTCCTCGTGGATGAGGGCGGAGCTGATGGCTGTTTCTGAAATGGCCAGGTACAAGAAGAGTGTCTCCCCAAATACCGGCTTGGACAGTAATGGTGCTGATCCCAGATACTGCCTGATATGAGTAAATGCCTCCTCGCATTCTTCTGTCCATGCAAAACTCTTGGGTCCCTTGAGTATCTTGAGAAATGGTAAGCACTTGTCAGTAGCTTTGGACACAAATCGATTCAGGGCTGCTATTCTCCCAGTCAGTCTCTGGACATCTTTGATTTTGGCTGGGGAATTCATTTCCAAAATGGTCATGATCTTGTCGGGGTTAGCTTCAATTCCCCTTTGGTTTACCATGAACCCCAGGAACTTCCTAGAGGACACTCCAAATAGACATTTTGCTGGGTTTAACATCATCTTATGTTTCTTAAGGATGGAGAACATATGGTCCAGGTTAGTTAGGTGCTCCGAAGCTTTAACACTTTTAATCAACATGTCATCCACATAAACTTCTATGGTTTTCCTTATCTGCTGAGCAAACATTTTGTTAACTAGCCTCTGGTAGGTAGTCCCCGCGTTCTTAAGCCCTAACGGCATCACTTTGTAACAATAAAGCCCCCTATTTGTTATGAACGAGATTTTTTCCTGGTCTTGCGGATGCATCTTGATCTGATTGTACCCTGAAAACGCATCACAAAAGCTATATAATTCATTACCTGCCGTGGAGTCCACCAGCTGAGGGAAGCTGTCTTTCGGACATGCCTTGTTGAGGTCCGTGAAATCCAAGCAAACCTTCCATTTTCTGTTGCTCTTCTTGACAAGAACCACACATTAGCTAACCAATCCAGATAGAGCACCTCCTTTATAAGTCCAGCATCTAGTAATTTCTCCACTTCGGCCCTGATTGCTTCATAACGCTCGGCGTTGAAGCTCTTTCATTTCTGCCTGACTGGGCAGAAGTCAGGGTCGACATTCAATATGTGAACTATGATCTCGGGATCAATACTTGGCATGTCGTCATGGGACCACACAAAAACATATGAATTCACTCTTAAGAATTTGACCAATGCTTCTTTGAGCTAGCCTGAGAGCAGGCTCCCAATCTTGGTTGTTCTGGCGGGGTCAACCATGTCCAGTTGCACTTCGATCAAGTCTTCTACCGCTTCTCCTCTTATAGTTTTCTTCCACTTGTCCTCTCTGTTTCCTAACTGAAAGTCAAGCTGGTCTTCCTCCAACGTGACTTCCATTTCCCCAGTTTGCTCAAAGCATTGCTGCTCGAAGGGAGATTTTTCACTTTCGGGCTTTTTGAGGGAGGAACTACTTCTTGATTGATTCGAGCCTTCCAACTCGAGGGAGGGCTCCTTCCTCACTTGCTCAGGGTGTTCCTGCCTGGGGCCTTGTGGTTGAGTCTTTCATGCTGTGAGCTAGGGTTTTCCTGCCTGGGGCCTGAGAAAATGGCCAATGATTCTGCATGAACATCTCAGTTACGCAGGGAGGTCACGTAACACTTCCTCGATTTATGTTGATCCCCTCGAACTCATCCTGTTCCCCATCTAGGTGTAGGATACTTCATCAACAAGTGGTAGATTGAGGTTGCCACTTTTAATTCGTTCAAGGTGGGTCTTCCAATGATGGCATTGTACGCCGAAGGGGTCTTCATTACCAAAAAGTTGGTCATCACTTTGGATTGGTCAGGGGCACTTCCCACCGTGAAGGAGAGTTCGACAGACCCTTTTGGAAATATCGATCCACCCGTGAAACCTGAGAGGGGTGTCCTGACTGGCTTAAGTGCCTCTCCTTTCAGTCCCATTGCGTCATAGGCTGGGGCATACAATATATCCACGGAACTTCTTGTGTCTATCATCATGCGAAACATCATGTCATTGGCCACCTGCGTTGTTATCACTATTGCATCATCATTGGGGTGGTGAATATTCAGGGCTTCTTTATCATCAAAAGTTAACAGAAAAGGATCCCCTCATGGTGTTTTGGCTGCCTGGTCGCCAGGTTCACTTCAAACTGCTCCTGCGTGGCTCGAGCATCCCTAGCATGTGCTTTCCTTGCCCTGTTGGAGCTCTCCCCATGCCTGGTCCTCCTACAATGGTCTGCACACTTCCATTAATCTCCCTTGGTCGGAGCGGTATCACTAATGTATCATCTTCCCTGATATGTTCTTGTCTGGATGGTCTTGCCTGACTAGTGGCCCCTGCCACAAACTGTTGTAGGTGTTCCCTCCGGATAAGGGCTTCTATCTTTTCCTTTAGTTCCTGACATTCATCAGTGTCATGACCGTAGTCTCTATGGTACTTGCAATACCTCTTCCTGTTTCGATAACGAAGTGGTGTCTTGATCGAAATGGATTTTTTCAGCATGTTGCTTCCTTCAATTTTCATCAATACCTCCTCATGCGTTGTGTTGAGTGGTCTGAACCTGCCTGGTTTGTCTTTGAGAAATCGAGGTCCCTGATTTCTTTCAGCACTGCTTCTTTTATTGTTTAGAGCTCTGTTCTTCTGATTCATTTGTGAGTCATTTCGACCTTCGTGCTCCTGCCTGGACCTCCTCCGTGACTCAATGATCTTTACCGCCGAAATGTACTTGTGTGCTTCCACCAGCATCTTAGTGAAAGTCCAAGGAGGGTTCCTTGCTATCGATCTAATGAGATCTACATCTCTCAGGCCATCCTGCGTGACTTGCAGGGCCCTGTCATCATTTCCTCCTTCGACTTGCATCATGGTTTCTGTAAATCTCTAAATGAACGATTTTAGAGACTCTTCCTCCCTTTAAACGATCGAAGAGAGGTGAGTAGAGGGCTTTTTTACTAGTCGAGCCCCTAGGAATTGAGCAGCGAAGGCATCCTCTAGCTGCCTGAAAGAGCCAATAGTCCCTGGCTTCAAATTGGTAAACCATGTTCTAGCCATTCCTCCAAGGGTTAATGGGAAAGCCCTGCACATGATTGTGTCCCTGGCTCCCTCAAATTCCATCCAGACCCTGTAAGTGTTCTCCAGGGTCGGTTCGGCCCTGATAACGTTCCACCTGAGGAATTTTGAAATTAGGTGGGAGAGCTGCCTGCCTTATCCCCAAGGTGAAAGGTGAGGTGGACTTGGACCCTGCTGTGCAATGAGCCTGGGCCCCTGCCTGAACATGGAGGTCTATTAGATCAGCGTGCCTCCGCTCCTCTACTTCTGCTGTGTCCCTTCTGATTTACTCTTCGAGTAGCTCCCGTTCTTCTGCCCTAATGCGAGCTCTTTCCTCATCCGGGTTTCACCGAGTATGTCGTTCAGGTCTCATTTTTGTTTGGACTTGGGCCCTCTCATTCTCAGCACATGTTCTTCTCCTGGCATCCAGGTATGCTCTCAGATTGTACAAATCCAGACCTTCATGAGTTGAGGAGAAAGCATCGCTAACTGCTCTGTGCCTGGAACTTCCCTGCCTATCCGGCGGGTGATATGGAGAGGCTCTGACGTCCCTCCAAACCTCTCCATCAAGCTGCCTTGAACGTTCGTGCCTCCTGTCATTCCTTCCATGACCTCTGAAATCGTTTTTTGGCGCTCCTTCTTCTCTTTGTTTTTGTGGTCGTGCATGGGGACGTGGAGAATCCACAGGAACTTGGCTCCTGCGTGTCCAAGAAAGTTAGGATTGATGGTTGTTTTGATTATGCACCATTTTTCCTATTAGTTGCTCCAAGCGATTCTCCACGTCGGACAAGCAGGTTCTCTCGGATCATGGGGCTACCCTTCTGTCACTACGTCTCCTTGGGGATAGCTGCGATAACAAAGTCGTTAGCTCCCTGGGAACAATGGCTTCCCGATGAGGGATAGTGCTAGTCCTTCTTTCCCACAGATGGCGCCACTGTTGTTATCGGATTTTTGTCACTTTGATGCCACACAGTGCTTCCCTGACTAGATCTCGAATTTCATCCCTGACCCCTGCAAGATGAGACAATGGCGTCAGACTGGGGGCCAGTGGTGTCACCGGTGTTCCCACTCCGATGCCTAAGTCAGTTATGAGACTATTCCAGAAACTTCCTTCAAGTTTCCCTCAGGTATCCCACTGCGCAGCCTACCTAAAGTTCTTCGTCGAGGAGCCCTCCTGAAACCTGTCAAAGGTGATGATGACGACGACTGGTCTAGGGTTGTTAGGGAGTGTTTAGGGTTCAAATATCCAGAAAACCATCCCCTTTCCACTCACCTAACCTTACCTTAAGTACCTCATCTCAACGGTCGGATGCTAGGGTTATTAACCCTCATAAGTTGGGATTGTGACACCTGGACTCAGAGAATAAGACAAGTAATTAAGCCAAGAATCAAAGGTCAACGGGGCTTACTTACTCCATCGTCTGAGACCATGCCTGGCCTGGGCTTGTTCTCAGCCCTACCTATTAGGTCAGGCTTCACTTGCTCATTCACGATGACCGTTACGGGCGTTAGAGGGGCCTGGGAGGTTCTTAGACCCATATCCCAAAAATCCCCATAACAATACATTTGATTTGATTTTCTTACTCTTTTTAATCATTATTCTAATATTATCTTTTATGTTGTGTATGTATTTACTTAATCATCATTTTAATATTATCATCCTATGTTGTATATGTTTTTATACAGTAAGAGGAAATAATCTTGCACATTACGAGATGACTATGCAACAATTGTCAATATTTATCTTGAACGACATACTAATGATGTCGTTATTCTCATAATTCAGTGGTGCAAAATTAAAGATTAAGCAGGTTATAAGTATTTTACTTGTTCTTGTCTGATTTTCGTCACTTTGATGCCACATAGTGCTTCCTTGACTGGATCCCAGATTCCGTCCCTGACCCCTGCTAGATAAGACAATGGCGTCAGACTGGGGACCTGTGGTGTCATCGACGTTCCCACTCCGATGCCTAAGTCAGTTACGAGATTATTCCAGAAACCGCCTTCAGGCTTTCCACAGGTATCCCACTGCGCATCCTACCTAGAGTTCTACGCCGAGGGGCCCTTTTAAAACCTATCAAAGGTGATGATGGTGACTGGTCTAGGAGTGTTTAGGGTTCAAATCTCCAGAAAACTGTCACTTTCCCACTCACCTAACCTTATCCTAACTACCTCATTTCGATGGCTCAGATGCTAGGGTTATGAACCCCCATAAGCTGGGATTGTGACTCCTATACTCGGAGAATAAGGTAAGTATTTAATCCAAGAACCAAAGGTCAACTAGGCTTACTTACTCCATCATCCAAGACCATGCCGCGCCTAGGCCTGCTCTTGGCCCTGCCTGACGGGCCGAGCTTTGCCTGTTCATGACTGGTGGGCCTCGTCCACAGGGACCTTTGTGGGTGTTAGAAGGGCCTGAGAGGTTCTCTGACCCATATCCCAAAAATCCCTATAACATTAGCCCCCAAAACCAGCTCGATTTTCAATCAGGGTGGTCTTCACTTTTATGGGGTAGAAAACCTGCCTGGGCCTTCTCAACCTATTTGAAACTTCAGTTCCTGCCTTTTCCTTGCCTGGACATGGACTTGGCCCGAATTTCGAAGGCCCACTCTTTTCTTTTTTACAAAAAAGGTATGCTACCATTAACGGCCTGATCTATCCTGTCCGTCCATTTGATCCGACGGTTGGGGCCCATTGGTACGGTGTCAGCGCTTTTTGTGCTTTCCATAACCGTCAGCGTGGGAGAGAGAAAGTGGACGTGACCCTCACCGCCTCACCTCCTTCTACACAGGAACATGGGTAGGCACTCTCTTCTCACTTCCTAACCTAATCCCAAAATCTCAATTTCCTCTCGTTTTGGCCTCCTCAGATTGAGTTTTTAAGTTCACGTCCATTGATTCTCACCATTTTTCTAGGATTCTTCTGATAGTCTTCTGTTGAACTTCGTCTTCCTCTGCCTCACCCTTCGGTCTGGTACCTCTCAGGAAAAGGTTTATGCTTGCCTCTCTTTTTTTTTAAACCTGTTCTAAGCTTTCTCTTTTGTTTTCATGGCTTAGCTATGTCGGAGACCTCTCGCACCGAAGACTTCTTCCACATAGAGACCTTTTCTTCCAAATTCAAAGCTAAGCCTCTTTCCTCCCTTGATGGAAGACTGTGTGCTGCGCATGACGTATATTTGTTTGTTTGTTTTTTATACAACTTGTTTTCGACGGTACTTGCTGTCTCTAGCTCCTCCCTAGGTTGTTCTTTCCTTCCCTGGAACTTGTAGCCATCTAGTCCTTTCTCATTGTTTCCCTATAAGCCTTAAAGGATCAAGTCCCTTTGCCTCAGCCTTGTATAACCTGATGACTAGGTGTCTGCATTGTTTATAACATAGGACTTTCCTCCTTGCGTGTCTGCATTGTTCATAGTATAGAAGCTTTCCTACCTGCCTGACAATCCTCATTGTTATTTTCAGATGTCGGACACTTCTACTAGTAGCAGTAGTGAACCGCTGCTATAATTGCCTGCTGTTCCTATCAATTTTCAATCTTCCCACAGCCCCCAGCCTAGACCCATTCAGGAGCTTAGGCCTCTACCCTTTGTCAGAAGGAAATCAAGGCGACTTACCGGAGTGTTCTCTCCCACAAGCTCTGACCCTGGGTTTGTGGAGATATCTGACTCAAAGAAGACTGAGCCAGAAGTGGCCAAGCCCTCAATGGCTATTGATGTGACAGGTCCCTCAGGATCTCCAGCCCCTGTTGCTAGGGCCACTAGAGCCACCAAAACTGCAAGGGAACAAACTGGTCTCAGGGGAGCACATAGGGATTGCGACTTTGCTAGGTCTGACCTGACTGAATCAGGCCTAGTCAATTTGCTGGAAAGGTTCCCTCTGCCCGAGGGCGTGACTACCAGGCTTCCCAACGCAGGGGAGTCTGCCAGCTTCCCTCATCCTGGAGAGGTAGCCTTGAGTAGTTGGTTCTTTGGTTATGGGCTCAAACTACCTCTAGCCGATTTTGTTCGAAGGCTCCTCACCGAAATTAACCTAGCCCCCCTCTAATTAGGACCTAATATCTGGAGGTCTGTGTTCTTCTCATTCGTGTTGTGGAGGGAACATTTTCAATCAGACCTTACTCCTTCAGAGATCCAGGCCCTTTTCGAGATTAGGCTGGTTCCCAGGCAAGCGGCTCTGTGCTATGTCTATCATCGTAGGAGAAAATTCATCCAATTCCTGCCTAAAATCACTGGATGGCAGAGGGACTGGTTCTTTGTTGGTGGTTGCTGGGAGACTGGATCTCAGGGAACCGGGTATGAGGTGTGTGTGCCTTGGTGCTTTGAGGGTCGAGGTCACGAATGGATCTCATCCCCCCTCTTCTTGGTCAAGCCAGCAATACCATGGTGGACACCATCCTGGGTTTGAGTCTCACCGAGAGGGATTACAAATCCATTCTGTCTGAAGAGAGGTTATCTTTGGGTATGAATTAGGGGCGATCTTCATGTGAGGATACTTTTCATCTTGTGATGTTTTGAACTAATGCTTCTTGATTTCTTGCAGCCATGAGTGGTCAAGTAGGGAAGAGCATCTCTCGGAGGGATCTACCTGGGTGCTTGCTCAGGGAGCTGACTAACCTCAGTGAGGTTCTGAAGTCAGCGAAGCTGACACACGATTCCACCCCTCGTGGCTCCCCATCTGCCTCGAAGCCAGCTTCCCTGAAGGGGAAGGAACCTACCTCCGAATCACAATCTCGATATGGGGAAGAGCTTTTCTCCAAAGGGAAAAGGGTCCTTCGTGCCTCGAAGGGCAAGAAACCTGCCATGGGAATGGCTAAGGATGAAATGGTGCGCCTCCCTTTGGCTGTTCTTCTTCGAGAGATTCCTCCCCAGGAGGGCAACCGACGCAGCAACACCCCAATTTCCTCCCTGGATGAGGAGGCATCGCGTCAGCTGGCTTCTGTGAGTTTTTGCCTAAGTATTTCCTCTATTTCCTTTATCTTATATCATGTTGAGCCCTGATAAGTGTCGTTTTCTGCAGGCCTTCTTTTCAGTTTCCAAGGTCTATGAGCTGGTGGAGATTGAGCTCCAGGCAGCAGACATGTCTTTGTCTCGTCTCAAGGATGTGGAGAGGGAATTGGAGAGGGCCAAACAACGCATGGTTGAGCTCGAGTTTGTGCTGTCTAGGAAGGAGATGGAGCTCCAGAGGAAAAGTGAGGAGCTAAAGAACAAGATTCGTGCTCACCAGGAGCTCGAGACCCAATTTGGAAAATCCCTGAAAGAGGTTAAGCTCAAGCAGGATAAGGTTGCTGCAATCTCCTCAGCTTACTAGACCCTAGTGACATAGTTTGACAGGAAATTGGACGCATGGATGGACACTGCAATTAAGGAAGCCCGGGTCTGCATGGACCTCTCCGTGCTAGAGAAGTCCCTGGGGCTCGTGCATGCTTCCTCTTAGGACCTTCCTGCCCAGTCCCCTAGTCAACCAGTTCCTTCTTCTGATGGCCTGGCATTCAAAGGCCTAGAGGTGCCTGTCTATGGTCATGGCCTCCGCCCTTCCAGCTCTCCGACTCCTGCACTGACTGAGGAGGTTGACTCCGGCACCCTTGCTTTAGCACCTTGTGCTCTCCCTTCTTAGGCTCTAACCATATTGCTTTTTTTTTTAACATTTTATGTTTTATGTTTTGAAAACAATTTAATTTATAACTTAACTTATTCTTTCGTAGTGTAATGTCAATGACTTGATCTCCCCACTGTTGTCCCCCCTGAACTTTGGCATGTTCTTTCAAGACAGGGGAGAGTTTTCTGTTGCTTGACTTTGATTCGCAAACGAACCTGGGCCCGACTTTTCCAGCTACCTGTTGAAATTCGAGTCAGGCTCGCTGAGTAAATAACAAGAAGCTCTGGTTCATTCGGAACCTAGGCCTGACTTCAGCTACTGGCTAAAATTCGAGTTAGGCCTGTTGAGCAGATAATGAGAGACTCAGGTTCATTTAGAACCTGGGCCTGACTTCAGCTACCAGCTGAAATTCGAGTCAGGCTCGTTGAGCAGATAATAAGAACCTCAAGTTCATTCGGAACCTGGGCTTGACTTCAGCTACCGGCTGAAATTCAAGTCAGGCCCGTTGAGCAGATACTAAGAAACTCAGGTTCATTCGGAACCTGAGCCTGACTTTAGCTACCGGCTAAAATTAGCTTTAGTCGGAACCTAGGCCTGACTTCAGCTACCGGCTGAAATTTGAGTCAAGCCCATTGAGCAGATAATTAGAAGCTCTTAAGGTTTTAAGCGACGAGGCGTTTCGTTCCTGAATGAGCATTTGTTTTATTGAAAAATAAAAGTGTTTTACAAATGCCTAACGTCGTTACATTGATCTATTGGTAGTAAATCTTCAAATGCTCTGCATTCCACGGGTGAGACAACTTCTTTCCATCTAATCCTTATAGCTTGTACGTGCCTGGGCGTAACACTTCAATTACTTTATATGAACCTTCCCAGGTAGGTCTGAGAGTTCCTGACCCATGCTTCTTAGTGTTGAGCATTATTTTCCTCAGGACCAAGTCTCGTTGCTTGAAAGATCTTTATCTCACCCTGGAATTGTAATACCTTGCTGATCTCTGTTTGTATGCCGCCGCTCTAATTTGTGCCATATCCCTCTTTTCTTCAATCAAATCAAGGTTCAAACGCATCTGCTCATCATTTCTGTCGAGGTTAAAGTGCCTAACTCTAAGGCTTGGCTCTTCAATTTCCACCGGTATCACTGCTTCAGCCCCGAATGCCAGAGAGAAAGGGGTCTCACCAGTTCCAGTCCTAGGTGTGGTTCGATATTACCCCATAGAACTTTTGGGAGTTCATCCACCCAGGTCCCTTTGTGCACATCCAGCTTAGCTTTCAGGTTGTTCTTGATTACCTTGTTGACCGCCTTATCTTGCTGATTTGCTTGACGATGGATGGGTCTAAGAAAGCTGCCCTGATTCCCAGGTTTGAGCACATATCCTTGTAATTTTGGTTATCAAATTGTCTACCATTGTTCGTTACAATGGTATGTGGTATGCCAAACCTACACACAATAGATCTCTATATGAAATTTAAGGTCTTAGCCTCAGTTATAGTAGACAACGGCTCAGCCTCCACCCACTTGGTGAAGTAATCAATCGCGACTATTCCATACTTTGCCTGACCTCTGTCCATTGGCAGGGGGCCAATAAGGTCAACTCCCCACTGGGCAAAGGGCCAGGGGCTGGTGATCGAGGTGAGCTGCTCAGGGGACTTCCTTGGCATGCTGGCAAACCTCTGGCAGGAATCGCATTTCATGCATGTTTTTTACCTTGGCCACGTACGATATCATGCTGCCTTCCTTTGCTTGGTACTCCGAGTTTACCGACCTAACGACCAACTGTGAATCGCTGTAGACTCGTAGCCTTCTAGCTCCTATCGATCCTGCCATTTTCAAGCCTACAATCAGAGCTTCATATTTAGATTCATTGTTTGTTGCCTTAAACTCGAGGCGAATGGCGTACTCGAGTTTAACAAAGTCAGGTTCTACCGTTGTGAGGATGAATCCAGCTCCGCTACAATGCTTGCTCGATGAGCCATCCATATGCAAGGTCCAGAACGTAATTTGGTCCTCATGTCCCATTTCCTCTTTGGCATCCAAGGATTGGTCCTCCGCTTCTTCCAACGCGGTGAATTCAGTGATGAAGTCGGCGACTGCCTAAGCTTTTACTGCTGTCCTTGGGGTGTAGCAGATCCCAAATTGCCCCAGCTCTATGGACCATTTGATTAACCTTCCTGGTGTTTCTGGCTTCTAAAGTACCTACCTCAATGGGTAACTAGTTGGGACAGTGATGGTGTGGGCCTGGAAATAAGGCCTGACCTTCTTGGATGAAACCACCAAAGCTAGGGCAAGCTTCTCTATTGTCGGATACCTTGTCTCAGCTGACATCATAGCTTTGCTGACATAATAAACTGGGTACTGAACCGAGGCTTCCTCACGAATGAAGGCAGAGCTGACTGTTGTTTTTGAAAAGGCCAGGTACAAGAAGAGTGTCTCTCCAAATACTGACTTGGACAGCAATGGTGTTGAGCCCAGGTACTGCCTGAGCTGAGTAAATGTCTTCTCGCATTCTTCTATCCACGTAAAACTCTTGGGTTCCTTGAGTATCTTGAAAAATGGCAAGCACTTGTCAGTCGCCTTGGACACAATTCGATTCAGGGCAGCTATCCTCCCAGTCAGTCTCTGGACATCTTTGATTTTTGCTGGGGAATTCATCTCCAAAATGGCCCTGATCTTATCAGGGTTAGCTTCAATCCCCTCTGGTTGACCATGAACCCCAAGAACTTCCCAGAAGACACTCCAAAGACACATTTTGCTGGGTTTAACATCATCTTATGCTTCCTGAGGATGGAGAACATCTGGTCTAGGTCAGTCAGGTGTTCTGAGGCTTTAACACTCTTAACCAACATGTCGTCCACAGAAACTTCCATGGTTTTCCCTATCTGTTGAGCAAAAATTTTGTTAACTAGCCTTTGGTAGGTGGCCCCCGCATTCTTAAGCCCAAATGGCATCACTTTGTAACACTAAAGCTCCATGTCTATTATGATCGAGGTTTTTTCCTGGTCCTGTGGGTGCATTTTGATCTGATTGTACCCTGAAAATGCATCACAGAAGCTATATAATTCATTACATGCTGTAAAGTCCACTAGTAGATTGATCTGAGGCAGGGGGAAGCTATCTTTCAGACATGCCTTGTTGAGGTCCGTGAAATCCACGCAGACCCTCCACTTGTTGTTGCTCTTCTTGACAAGGACCACATTAGCTAACCAATCCGGATAGAGCACCTTCTTTATAAGCCCAGCGTCTAGTAATTTCTCAACTTTTGCTCTGATTGCTTCGTAACGCTCAAGGTTGAAGCTCCTTTGTTTCTGCCTGACTAGGCGGAAGTCAGGGTCAACATTAAAGCTGTGAACTATGATCTTGGGATCAATACCTGGCATGTCATCATAGGACCACACAAAAACATCTGAATTCTCTCTTAAGAATTCGACCAATGCTTCTTTGAACTCACCTGAGAGCAACCTTCCAATCTTGGTTGTTTTGCAGGGTCGACCATGTCCAGTTGCATTTCAATTAGGTCTTCTACCGCTTCTTCTCTTATTGTTTCCTTCCACTTATCCTCTCTGCTTTCTGACTGAAAGTCAAGCTGATCTTCCTCCAACATGATTCCCATTTTCCTAGCTAGCTTGAAGCATTGTTGACCGGAGGAAGATTTTTCACTTTGGGGCTCTTTGAGGGAGGAACTGCTCCCTGATTGATTCGAGCCTTCTAGCTCGGGGGAGGGCTTTTTTTTCCTATTCTTCTTATTTTGGGGTTGGTTTCTCGTTTGCTCAGAGCGTTCCTGCCCAGAGGTCATCAGGCACATCGCGTGGTTGAACCTCTTGTGCTGCTGACTAAGATTTTCCTGCCTGGGACTTGTGAAAATTACCATTGATTCTGCTTGACTGTCTATCAATTCTGCTTGACTGTGAAAATTACCATGTTACGTAGGGAGGTAGCGTAACATTTCCTTGATCCTCGAACGCATCCAGTTCCCCCTCCAGGTATAGGAAATTTCATCAACAAGTGATAGGTTAAGGTCGCTGCCTTTAATCTGTTCAAGGTGGGTCTTCCAATGATGGCATTGTACGTCGAAGGGGTCTTCATTACTAAGAAGTTGGTCATCACTATGGATCAGTCATGGGCATTTCTCTCTGTGACAGGGAGTTTAATAGACCTTTCTGGAAACACTGACTTAAGCGCCTCTCTTTTCAGCCCCATTGCATCATAAACTGGGGCATACAAGATGTCCACCAAACTTCCTGTGTCTATCAATTTGCGGAATATCATGTGGTTGGCCACCTGCACTGCTATCACGATTGCATCATCATGGGGGTGGTGAATGCTTAGGGCTTCTCTATCATCAAAAGTTAATAGGAATGGATCTCCCCGTGGCGCTTTGGACTGTCTGGTCCTCAGGTTCACTTCAAACTGCTCTTGCGTGACTCTAGCATCCCTTGCATATGCTTTCCTTGCCCTGTTGGAGCTCCCCTCCATGCCTGGTCCTCCCACAATGGTCTACACACTTCCATTAATCTCTCCTAGTTAGAGCGGTATTACAGATGTATTATCCTCCCAGATTGGCTCTTGTCTGGAAGGTCCTGCCTGACTGGTGGTTCCTGCCACAAACTGTTGCAGGTGTCCCTTCTGGATAAGGGCTTCTATTTTTTCCTTCAATTCCTGACATCCTTCAGTGTCATGACCGTAATCTCTGTGGTATTTGTAATACCTCTTTCTGTTTCGATACCAAAGTGGTGTCTTGATCGGGAAGGGCTTTTTTTCAGCATGTTGCTTCCTTCAGTCTTCATTAGTACCTTCTCACTCGTCGTGTTGAGTGGTGTGAACCTGCCTGAGCTGTATTTAAGGAATCGAGGTCCCTAATTTTTTTTGTCACTGCTTCTTTTATTGTTCACAGCTCCGTTCTTTTGATTCCTTCGTGAGTCGTTTTGACCTTCGTGCTCCTGCCTGGACCTCTTCCATGACTCAATGATCTCTTCTGTCGAAATATACTTGTGTGCCTCCACCAGCATCTTGGAAAAAGTCCGGAGAAGGTTCCTTGCTATCGAACGAATGAGATCTTCATCTCTAGGCCATCCTGCATGGCCTGCAAGGCCCGGTCATCGTTTCCTCCTTCGACTTGCATCATGGCTTCTTTAAATCTCTGAATGAATGACTTCATTCGACTTGCATCATGGCTTCTTTAAATCTCTGCATGAATGACTTCAAAGACTCTCCTTCCCTTTGAACGATCAAAGAGAGGTGAGTAGGG
The DNA here is from genome assembly GCA_003254975.1 of Ochetophila trinervis. Classification (NCBI taxonomy): domain Eukaryota; kingdom Viridiplantae; phylum Streptophyta; class Magnoliopsida; order Rosales; family Rhamnaceae; genus Ochetophila; species Ochetophila trinervis. The sequence goes on along the minus strand of QANX01006980.1, from coordinate 18,813 downwards.
GGCTTTTTTACTGGTTGAGCCCCTAGGAACTGAGCAGCGAAGGCATCCTCTAGCTGCCTGAAAGAGACAATAGTCCCTGGCTTCAAATTGGTAAACCATGTTCTAGCTATTCCTCAAAGGGTCAACAGGAAGGCCCTGCACATGATTGCATCCTTGGCTCCCTCAAATTCCATCCAAACCCTGTAAGTCCCCAAGTGTTCTCCAGGGTCGGTTCGGCCCTGATAACGTTCCACCTGAGGAATTTTGAAATTAGGTGGGAGAGTTTCCTGCCTTATCCCCAAGGTGATATGTGAGGTGGACTTGGACCCAGCTGTGCAATGAGCCTGGGCCCCTGCCTAGACAGGGAGGTCTCTTAGATCAGCGTACCTCGGCACCTCGACTTCTGCTACATTCTTTTTGATTTCTTCTTCGAGCAGCTCCCGTTCCTCTGCCTTAATATGAGCTCATTCCTCATTCGGGTTCCACCGAGTGTGTCGTTCAGGTCCCATTTCTCTTCGAACTCTGGCTCTCTCTTTCTCAGCTCGTGTTCTTCTCCTGACATCCAGGGATGCTCTCAAATTGCTCAAATCCAGACCTTCATGGGCTGAGGAGAAAGCGTCACTGACTACTCTGTACCTGGAACTTCTTTGCTTGTCCGACGGGTGATATGGAGAGGCTCTAACATCTCTCCAAACCTTTCCATCAAGTTGCCTTGAACGCTCATGCCTCCTGTCATCCCTTCACGACCTCTGACGTCGTTTTTTGCCGCTCCTCCTTCTCTTTGTTCCTGTGGTCATGCCTGGGGATGTGGGGAATGCACAGGCACCTGGCTCCTGCGTGTCGGAGAAAGTTGGGATTGACGGTTGTTTTGATTCTGCACCATCTGCCCTATTAGTTGCTCCAAGCGATTCTCCACGTCGGACAGGTGAGTTCTCTTAGATCGTAGGGCTACCCTCCTGTCACTACGTCTCCATGGGGGTAGCTGCGATAACAAAGCCGTTGGCTCCCTGGGAACAGTGGCTTCTCGATGAAGGATAGTACTTGTCCTCTTGGGCTGTCTATCCCTGACTTACCTGTTCGATGGCTCGACGCCACTATTCTCCAGTCCTGCTTATGGCTGATCTTCCATATCACACTCCTTAACCTAGCCGCAATAATGGTTTTGCCGCCTAACTTCTTCCCTTGGGGTCACGATTCTTCCAGATGATCCTCTTACCAGTCATTATGGTCGTACATGATTTCCAAACCTTTGCACAACTTTAATATTTTTCTTCGTTCCCACAGACGGTGCCAATGTTGTTGTCTGATTTTCGTCACTTTGATGTCACACAGTGCTTCCCTGACTGGATCCCAGATTCCGTCCCTGACCCTTGCAAGATAAAACAATGGCATCATACTGGGGGCCGGTGGTGTCACCGGCGTTCCCACTCTAATGCCTAAGTCAGTTACGAGATTATTCCAGAAACCGCCTTCAGGCTTCCCTCAGGTATCCCACTGCGCAGCCTACCTAGAGTTCTGCGCCGAGGGGCCCTCCTGATACCTATCAAAGGTGATGATGGTGACTGGTTTAGGGTTGTTAGGGAGTGTTTAGGGTTAAAATCTCCAGAAAACTGTCCCTTTCCCACTCACCTAACCTTACCTTAAGTACCTCATTTCGACGGCTCGGATGCTAGGGTTTATGAACTTCCATAAGCTGGGATCATGACACCTAGACTCGGAGAATAAGGTTAGTATTTAATCCAAGAACCGAAGGTCAACGGAGCTTACTTACTCCATCGTCCAAGACCATGCCGTGCTTGGGCCTGCTCTCGGCTCTACCTGGCGGGCCGGGCTTTGCCTGTTCATGACTGGTGGGCCTCACCCACAGTGACCTTTGTGTGTGTTAGAGGGGCCTGAGAGGTTTTCTGACCCATATCCCAAAAATCCCCATAACATTACGTATTTTTGTAGTTTATGATAGTTTATTTTTAACATATAGGCAAAAAAGATGATAAATTTTATTTTATTTTCTTCCTATTAGAATGGAAACAAAAAAACAAAAAAAGTTATCCTTTCTTAAAAACGGATATGCTTAGGACTTAATTTCTTATGGTATTTTTTTCTTCAATTTTAATATTTTGTTTCATTAGTTTCTATTTAAATCTTTTTTATTTTTTTTTTTATTTACTACTTGGCACCTTGGCAGGGGTGTCATCAGTTTGAAAATTAAAGATTTTCCATGTTTTAACTTTTGTAATACTTCTTTAATATTTACCATGTATATATTTACTTTCGAATTTGTTTACTAAACTTTAAGTTATTTTTTTATAGGCAATTCAAATCTGCGCAATATATCTAATTTTATGTATGTAACTAGGCTATTCATAAATTCTGATATCTCAGAATCCGTTAATTTAAAAAATAAGTATTAATATTTTTATATACTATGATTCTCTTTTGTTAAAAACACAATGTCGTCTTTGTCCTATTGTCATAAAAACAAAAACAAAAAAACTCTTTTGCTAGGATTAGTCACAAAAAAGTAAAAAGGATTCATGGAAAGAATGGCAAAATTTGTTCAAAATGCAAGTTTAGGTTGAATCATGTGTTACTGTTTGTTCTGTTGTAAGCTTCAAAACTAAGTATAAATAGTGTTACAATGCTTGCAAAAGATGTCTTAAGAAAGTTGAACATGATGGCCAAGCTTTTTTCCGTGAGAAGTGTGATAAGATTGTGCATGATACACAAATGAAGTATTACATTATTTTAATTTTTAATAAGTAATATGTAAATTAACTTATTGTTATATTGTATTGTGAGAGTAAAATGAAAGTACACAGATTAGATATAGGAAGAAAATGATTTTTTAATTTCTTTCAAAATTTTATATTAATTATTACATTTTTAATAATTTAAAAATATTTTTAACAATAAAGTTTTCCATGCATCGCACAAGTATTATCTAGTATTTTTATATTTTCATAACTCATTAAATTTTCAAATTTCTTCAAAGAGTACTTGTGAAGGTAAGACTGAGATTCAATTGCCTATAGATTTGGAAAGGGTTAGCCAGAGATAGGAAATGGTGAGATTCAAAGAGGGTGAGGTTGAAATCGGAGGGGATGAGATTCGGGGTGGGTGAAGTTGAGATTGGAGATCGTGACGGAGTGAGATTGAGATTAGAGATCGGATGGGGATGTGAGACGTTCCAATCAATGGGCAGTAGGGGTGGGCGCGGTCTGGTTTGGTCTGGTTTTTTAAAAAAATTCAGACCAAACTATAGATGGCGGTTTAGCTTAACAACAAACCAAACCAAACCATTAAGACTATTCAAACCAAACCAAACCAAACCATTCATAAACGGTTTGGTCTGGTTTGGTTTAACGGTTTAGACTGCGACATTTAATTTTATAGTCCAAAATAACTGCAAGACTAAAATTTAATTTTGTAGTTTAAAATTTAAACTAATTTTAATATTACAATACTAAATTCAAATTAAAAATATTACAATTCAAAATCTAAATTAAAATAATGTATTACAATCTAAACTAAAAATTAACAATTAAAAATATATATTAGTTATATATATATATTATTAATAATAAAAAATATTATAAATGTATATAATATTAAGTGCGGTTTGCGGTTTGGTCTGGTCCAAAAATTATCCAAACCGCAAACCAAACCATTAATGACGGTTTTTTAACCTAGTAAACCAAACCAAACCATTATCTTCTACAAACCAAACCAAACCGAACCAAAAACAACAGTTTGGTTCGGTTTGAACGGTTTGGTTCGGTTTTGCCTACCCCTAATGGGCAGCTATCTTCTTGGAGAGTAACACGTTCTCTTAATTGTGTAATCCTAAACCCAATGGTCCATAACAACAAACCATTGGTCCAAGAAGGGATAACATCTTAGTATATTTTTTGGTCAAACATTATCCACAATGTATTAACATATTCATACCAGTATGATCAACAGACAGTATTAAATCTTAGATAATATACATGCTAAAAAAATAATAATATATTTATTCAAATTGTTGGTACACATTTTAAATGTACCAAAAAAATTTAGGGTCAGTTGCAAAACAGGAACAAAATTTATACAATAGTATACTCATTGGCAATATAATTAATTACAAAATTCATTTTCCCAAATTGTGTAAGACATATATACATATAAAATGGGACAATATACATGATGATTAAATTGTGCAACCATAAATATAATTTTTATTTTTTTTGTAAATTAAATGAATGTGTGAAATTATGTTAACTAGAAACTTTATTTAGTTTTCAATTATCTACTATATTTAATCATCTTTATTTTTTAAAATTTATCTAGAATAATTAACATTGGATCATAAAAGCGTATTATTAATCCCAAAAAATGTAACATGAGTCCATAATTGAGCAACTTGGTCACTAATAACTAACATTGACCATCTTGTCTAACCTTGACTAAAAGACTTACATGCATCCATAACAGAGTAATATTGAATCATTACGGTGCAACATTCTCCATGTCATGTAATATCAGTTCATAAAGTGTTACATTGGTCCATAACTGAGCAAGTTGATTATTCATGGCTTATATTGTCCATATTATCTAACATTGACCATAATATCTAATATTCATCCATAGCTGAGTAATATTATGCCATAAAGGTATAACATGTCCATATAGTGTAATGTAAGTCCATAGAAGTGTAATGTGGGTCTATAACTGAACAGCTTGGTCATTAATGACCAACAATGTTCATTTTGCTTAACATTGACCATAATACTTAACATTCATCTATAGCTAAGTAGTATTGTGCTATAAAAGTGCCACATGTCTATATAGTGTAACATAGGTTTGTAGAAGTGTAACATGGATCCATAACCTAACAACTTAGTCATTAATGGCCAACAATGTCTATTTTGCCTAATATTGACCATAATACTTAACATTCATCCATAACTAAGTATTATTTGGCCATAAAGTACAGTATTGTCATATAATGTAACATTAGTCCATAAAAATGTAATATTGATCCATACTGAATAACTTTGTCTTTTATAGATAACATTATACAAAATTTATCTAACATAAAAAAAAAAAAGTAAGTGTCATTATCTCCTACGTTAGAGAAGTGTACAAAGACATTGTTTCTAGAGGTCAGAGTGTCTAGAATTTCAGTTAACATTAGTCCCGTTAACTTTAATAGAAATTATCTAACATTAGAAATGGTAAATGTTATTATCCAAAATTGAAAGACTTATATGTAATTATATCAAACTTTAGGAGAGGTTGATATAATTTATCCAATTTTGAAATGTTATGAAACATTAATTTATTTGGATTATATTTTTCCCAATATTTTTTTTAGGAACCCAAACAGATATTGAAAATTTTCTTGCATTTCTATTTTCATGAGGGAGTTATTTCTTTTTCTGTTAGTGATTTTAAGGAGGCTACGTATTCCAATTTTTAATAAGTATTTTTAGGGTCAATAAAGTTATTTAATTAGTACTAGTTTATATACAAATTAATATAATCTAAATATATGAGTTAGTGAGTACAATAAAACAATATCACATATTAATATAATCTAAAAATATATGAGGTTATAATATAATTTCTATTTTAAAAGGGAGAAGAATGTGTCAAATGTGGACCTAAACAAATTTAGTAGTGCTATTAATTTCTAATCTAGTTAGATCAGTTAGCGAAAGATAAAGAAAGTCCTCAAACCTAGGTGAAGGGAGTAAATTTTACAATATTAATGAGAAATTGAGAAGGTTTTGTTTTGTTTTTTCCAATGCAAAAACAACTTTATACAATCCATGGACATCTGAATCATCAAAATACAAATATAGAGATTCACCAAAAAAAAAAAAATACAAATATAGAGAAGTCCTTTTTTATGGTAACATTTTATTTACAGCCTTAAAATTTGTGGTAATTACAAAAGCATCTCTAAAGTTTTTAATAAATAATCCACACCTCTAGTATTCACAACCTACTTGATTATATTATTTACCCAAAAAAAAAATACTTGATTATATTATTTAAAATTTGATAAAAATAAATAAATTTAGTAGTACTATTGTTCTCTAATTTAGTTAGATTAGCTAATGAAAGATAAAGTCCTTAAATTTAGGTGAAGGGAGTGAATTTTACAATATTACTGAGAAACTTAAAAGTTTTATTTGCAATGCAAAAATAACTCTATTCATAAACATATTAATTACCAAAATATCCATCTAGAAAGAAGTTTTTTTTTTTTTTTTTAAGTATTTTCGAGTTTTTATCACTGCAAATTCCTAAATTATATCACAATTTACACTTTCGTCCCAATTTTTTCTCACTTTGATCCTCAAAACATATTTCCATGTCACCATAAGTTTTTTTTGAAATTTCCATCTATTTGAGGAGTCAACATTCACATCAATGCATGTGAAGTCAATTTTAAAAGTAAAATTGTAATTTTTTAAGAATTTTTATCACTGCAGGTCCCTAAACTATATCTCGATTTACACTTTCATCTAAAAACTTTTTTCTTTACTTTGATCTTAAAACTCATATTTCACCTAGAGAAGCTTACACATGAGGTCTATGCTCAAACCTCTCTCAATCTCACTCTCTCTCCTCCACTCAAGCTTATTCTCTCCATTTCTTTCTTTGGCTTCATTTGCATATTCAAAAAAAAATTTGATCAAAAGGGTTTTGATTTTGAAAAAAAAAAAAGAATGTAAAATAATGAATATGTGTTGGAAATTATGTTTGAATACCTAAATGGTATTGAATTTGAATAGTGATTGCATAAAATGACGGTGTTTTACTTTCTAGCATTTAGTTCTAAAAGTCATTAAATAAAACGATGTTATTTCGATGGAATCCATGACATGACTTTGTTTCAATCATCTTCAAATTTGGAATGAGTTCGCGAGTCGTAATATTTCAGAAAAAAATGGATCATGCCCCCGTATCCATACATGACCGGATCTCTCACCTCTGACCAACTTTTTCAGTGATTTTGGTACTGTTCGTTTCTTCTTAATGTTTTCAATGTCACCTATGCATCAATTTGGCGACATTTCACTTAAAAACCAACACCCAAGCTTAATATGTAACCGTCCATGGTTTTATTTTATTTTTTTCTATGTTTTTCATTCCTCATAATTTTTCACTACCATTTAGTTATTCAAACATAACTTCCAACACATATTTAATATTTGACAATATTTTTTTTCATAACCAAAACCCTTGTTGTGGTGAAATTTAGATTACTTGCAAGTGCACATATCAATAAGTAATAAAGCGGTTTTATTAGAGAAAATCAAATATCGATCCCATGAAAAATATCGTATCTAATGATGAAAATAAATTCTATTACCAATCAAATCTAGAAAAAGTAAACAGAATTGATTGTTTGATTAGTTGATTTTGTAAAGCAAAATTAAATAGAAAGCAATTATGAAAGAAAAATAAATAAAGCAAAGTTATAAATTATTGATGGAACAATGATTATAACTTATCCACTATTAATCATATTTTGTTTCTAAGCATGATATATTCATTAAGTTAACCTCCATTCGACCAAAAGTAAATAGAAGTTGATTCCTCAATGCATTATAGTTTATTAAGCACAAAGTATTTAATTATTTAAAATCTAAACACTAAAATTTAAGGCCTAAGACATGCAAACCCAATAAGCTCTTATCAAAGTTGACATTAAGACATGCTATATTCCTATTCCCATGTATTTCATTGCCCTTCCACATTATATTCATTATTCATAAGCCAACATAATACTATATCTATTCACATTTTCATGAAATCTTTAAGAACTATAATGAAATATTAACCTTAAATCATAAACTAATTAATCATGGATTAAAAACTAAATAATCATAATATGGCTATATCATAATCCTTATAAAAGTTTAGCTACTCATGTTCTAAGAAATAACCATCAACAAATCAAAACAAAACATATTATGAATGACAAAAAAAAATAAGAAAAGATAAAGCAAATCTAAAGCTTGTGGCATGCTGAATTCTCCCTTACTCCTTCCCTTGATGTACCAGAAAATTTCCTCTCTCTTAACCTTGAAAATTGTGTAGAATGGAACGGAATGAAACTTTGAATTATGGAATGGAAAAGTGATAGAAAAATAATTTAGAAGAGTGAGCTCTCTAAAGCTCTAAAATGTAGGGTATTTATAAGGAAAAAAGTGATTGTAAAGCAAGGAAAAATCCTAAAGTTAACAACTTTACCCTAATTCTAATTCCTCAAGATAATAGAAAATTAAATATTAATAAAAATTAAATACTTCCCTATTTCTCTCATGACCGATAATATGGAATTATAGGAGTAATTGGTGCCCTCAAAATGATGTCACACTCCCAATTAGAATAGGAAAGTAATACATATCTCCTTAGTATTTCAATTTACTTTCTAAGTGGCATGTGATGTGGCAATAATAATACACCTGGCTAGAAATAGTGATGTGGCAATCTCAATCATCCATGCATAGATGGCATCCTAGTTGTCAAAGACATTTTCTTTTATATCTTCTATGTTTATCAGGCAAATTCTAAGTACACTTTTGATGATCAAAAAACCTCTGAATTTTCTTATTCCAGTTGTAAAAGTTAGGTTTATGGCTTATTTTTCTAGGAATATCTTAATGACACAAAATAGATATTTGGAAGGCACTCAAATGTCAATGTCCCCATAGGAGTCTAAGTTTGTCACAACTACTAAAAATGTTCAACTTCAAAATCAAACTGGTATTGATTGGATGATATAATTTCAATGAAACTCTATATAATTCAACCTTGATGAGTCAGGAATCATTAGAAACTAGAATCGCACAGAAATTTCATGTGTAGCTCCATATATGATTTATTTAGTAAATATTGCACATAAAATATAGCAATTTCCAGCAATTATTCTTCTTTCTCTAAAAATAGAAAAATACAACAATTTAGTATTTTTCATTAAAAATCAATTCAAATCTAACAAAAATTTAACATAAAATATGGCATAAAAATAGTAACTTTTTATGCCTTCAACTACCCCCCAAATTGAACTATGCTAATCCCTAGCAAATAAAGAAAGAACTAAAAATATATTTCCTATAAAACATACCCAAATACCGTGATGGAGTGCCTCAAAGATTGCATAATCATATCAATTCAAAAGTAATTTTTAAGTAGTCATGCAAATCAATATCCTATCTTCTATTCAACATAATCATTACTTTCAAAGTGTGTGTGAAATCAAATTATACACTTAATATTATGCAATTGAATAAATCTACATTAAATAGAGATTGTAAATAAAAATATGAACCACCATATGTTTGACATAATTAATTGCTCACATAATGTAGATCAATGTATTACTTTGAATCATTAAGACTTTATAGGCTTGTAATGTGAAAGGTAAATGGTAATAGGTTAGAAGAAAGAAAATAATGGGAAAATAAAATTCAAAAAAAGAAAACTTATGAATAATATGCTTATAGATATTTTGTTTTCTCCTTACAAATACACTTTTTTTTTTCCTTCTTTCAAACTTCCTAAAACTTTTTCACAACATTTTTTCTTTTTAACTCATTTTCACTTCCTATTTTTTCCTCTCTCTTTTTTTCCCTCTAACCCCCAAATTGTTTTTTTCACACCTTGCTCAAACTTCTTTTTCCATATCAAAAATACAAAGTAGGCCAAATTGACCACCACCATTGCCACAAAAAAATATTTTCTACTTTACTACACCAAATACAAATTAATAAGCATATGATTATTTCAACTCAAAATAAACTCTCTTTAACAAGGGTAAGAAAAATATATTAAGGCTCTAACATGCAATCTTTTATGCACCCTATAAATGGCTTAGATAAGGTACTAACAAATAAAATAAAATAAAATAAAAAGTAGGCTAGCAATGCTCAATTTCAAAACAAAAATGTCCTAAATCATATTCAAAGTAATGCATCTTCTAGGATTTCGCCTCAGCAATAATTATACAAGTTCTAGAGTTAAAAAATAATAAGCACTCTAATTTAATGCAAATATTTTCCAAAATACAATCTAAATCATGTATATTTTCCATTATAGGTCGAGGCGGCTTCCTTTGAGGCATTCAGGGTTGGTCTTCCAATTATTGCGTTATACGCGAATGGGGTCTTCATGACTAGAAAATTAACTATGATTGTCGCTCTGTTGAGTGCATCCCCACAGTCAAAGGAAGTTTCACAAATCCTTCTAGAAAGATCATTTTACCATTAAATCCTAATAGAGGAAAGTCAAATGCTTATTGATAATGGGAGTTCGAAAGTCATTGAAAATGGGACCATTCAGACATTTTTGGATGGTATGGCTGTAAAGTTCACATCCTACCCCCATTTGTTCTCATAGGCATCCCTTGCATAGGCTTTCGTGGATCGGTTTGAATCTTCACCTACTTCTGGTCCTCTGAATATGGCTTATATGTTCCTGTGAATTCAACCCTGTTGAAATGGCGCGAAATTCACTCCACTCGTTCTTGCCCGATCTAGCTACAAGGGGCCCGACATTTTTTTGTACAGACCATGGCACTTCTGCCATGAACTCTCGTAGTTGTTATCTTTGGATGAGAACCTCGATCTCCTCATTCAACTCTATACACTCATCCGTGTCATGCCTATGGTCCTTATGGTACCCGGCAGTACTTCTTTCAGTTTCTGAATCTATATAAAAAAATTATTGGAGCGGGCTTTTTTCGAATGCTACTTTCTTCGATCTTCATCAACATCTCAGCATGTGTAGTGTTTAGAAAGGTGAACCTCTCGAATCTATTCCTCTGAAAATGAGGCCTTTGGTTACCTTTTTTGTTATTTTGTTTGTTTCCTGAGGGTCAACCTCATTGATTCCTTTTAGAGGTGTCACCTTCTCTTCTTGAGTTCCAGCGTGACTCAATAATTTTTTATGCCAAAATAAGTTTGTGCGCTTCAACTAACTTTTTTGGAAATGTTCGGGGTGGATTCCAAGAAATGGTCCTGATGAAATCTTCATCTCTCAAGCCATCCTGCAGAGCTTGCTTCGCTCACTCGTCATTCTCTCTTTCGATTTGCATCATTTTCTCCATGAACCTCTAAACATACATCTTCAAGAACTTTCCTTCCCTTTGAAAGATCAAAAACAAGTGGAAGTGAGGTTTCTTGACTGGCCTGGCCCCCAGGAATGAATTGCGAAGGCGTCCTCCAACTACTTGAAAGACCCAATGGTCCGGACTTCAGACTTGTGAACCATGCCTTGGCTACTCCTACAAGTGTTAAGAGAATGCTCGGCACATAACAACGTCCTCAACTACCCCTAATTCCATCCAAACACGGTAAGCCCCCAAATGCTCTAGCGGGTCCATCTTTCCCTTGTAGCGCTCCATGGATGGAATTTTGAAATTCTAAGTAAGGATGGCCTGAAAAATCTTTGTCGTAAATGGTGAAGTAGTCTGGGTCATTGCTATCCAAGGGACCTAAGCAGCTGGGTCCACCATAAAGTCCCTAAGATTCTAGGCTAAGTCGCCTATCCGGAATTGAACTAATGCCTTAACGTATAGGCTTCTGGTTTCTGCCATGGCTGCCCTTCTTCTTTCTTCACTCAGGATCCTTCTACGCTTTTCTTTTTCCACTCTTTTTCGTACTTCAACTTTAACTCTTTTTTCTCTTCTACATGGACTTAGACTCTCTCTTCTTCCAATTTCGCCTACATGAGATACTCAGCTTGGGCTCGCTCGCTTTTGTTATCCTCACGCGCTTTCTTTCTGGCTTCCAGGGATGCTTTAAGATTGCTCAAGTCCAGTTCTTTATTTGGTAAGGAAAACACATCGCCAACCAACCTAATTCAGAAGATGCCATGTCTGTCTTCGGCGTGAACATTGCCTGAAGGTGTGCGATGCCTATTCCTTCTCATTTCACAGGAAGGCGATATTAATCTCTCCCTTGATAACTCCATTCTGACATGATAGCTCTTTAACTCTTTTCATGTTTTCCCTTTCTCTATGGGCCGTAATTACCCACGGGGTTGTGGAGAATCAACTGGAGCCTGACTCTTATGAGTCTAAGTGACAGGTCCCTGCTGGGTCTGCTAGCCCTGTGAAAATAGTGCAATCAACTCGTCCAGGTGGTTCTTCACATCTGAAAGTCAGGCACGCTTTGACCGAAGTGCCACACGCCTCTCACTTCATATTTTGACTGGCAATAGTTGCTGTGGTGGCAATACGGTCTACTCAGCCCCTGGAATAGATGTTTTCCAATGTTGAATCGTATTTGTCCCCATAGGCTGCTTATCTCTAGCACGCCTATTTGAAGGTTCAACACTTTCATGGTTCTGTCGTGTCTTCCGCTGGTTTTTTGACATTCTTTTTCTTTTTTTGAACAGAAATCCTTTGAGATTTCAGTCACTCTCCTCCAAAGTTCACACCCAAAGTGTCAGATAGAAAAACAAGATGAAGAACAAAGTTCTTAATAATTCAATTGATCAACCTTTACTCTTCTCAAATATACATCTTCTCAAATATTTTTTGTAAGCTAAACAAATCTAGTTGATCAACCTTTACTTTTACTGCATGAACATTTCATAATAAACTAAATACAACTTCCTCCGAGCTCCAAAAATGTTATCCCTAAGGCCAAAAGTCTCCATTTTTTACCTAACATTTTTCTTAAATAACTCTTTTTAATGGTTAGAATTGAACGGATGTTATGTTAACTCTACCTTATCAGATTGCGACATGTGACATTTAAGAAGATAAAAAAGAAGCATTTATGTCTTGATGTAGGGCCCACAAAGAGATAGTCCCTCTTGGTCACATAACCTCCCTTCTCCAATCACTCTCTCAATTGGGCTTTTGTCTATCTGGGCTTTTGCCTTGCTAGGCCTATAATGACTAAGGGATGAACCAAGCCCGTGACTTAAAAAAGGTAATTTAGACTTATTTTTAGGTTGGAACCTCACATGATGTGACTATGGTTATCTGGATCCTTTTTTATTCAAGAGCTTTAAGCTCATTTAGCCCACCTCACTCTAGAAATCCTCATAAAGATCCACACAAAATATATATATATATATATATATATATATATTTTGTGATAAGTAAATATATTTTGTTTCTTCTTTCTTGGAAGTTATGGACCAAAAATTTGATTGCTTGTACATAACATAGAATCATAGAAACATGTTATCACTACTAAAAAAACCAGGTTTTCAAGTAATGAGAAAAGGCGTATGTATGTGCAACAGTCATAGGTATGTAAAATATGTCGAGAATTGATACAATGAATCCGGTTAACACTCAATCTCTATAATCTAATGTTCTTCAAATCAGGAACTGTCAAAAAAAAAAAATTCAGGAACTGTCTGATTGTAATCTGTATTCGATTTTCATTTATTGAGATCAGAACATAGGTACACCCGTCTACATTCAATCGTTCAAACCATAACTATTTGTGAATCCCCAAAAAACAAAACCACTTAAATGACATTAAATGTTGTAGGAAACGTTAAAGCACTCATCTTTCAATCAAGTACTAGAAATGAAATGGCCAAGACACAGCAGCAACCAACACCCAAATGATTGTATCATTGATTGATTTGTTGCTGTTCTTCTGTCACCATATAGTAAATGTTGTAAGACTCCAGCCATAAAATGCTTTCCGAGGACCTTATAATGCCAAGAAGCGCAGCATCTTCGTATAGTATAGCCTAATCCACACCCTGGCTTAGAGACAAGATTGCAAATACCCCTTTTATCTTCAGGGACATTTGGACGACAAATTACAAAGCAATTGTTCTTATGTATGATAAACAGAGAAAAGAAGACTCTTTTGTAATAAGAGAAATAAACTTTTACTTTGTATTACAAGTCATGCATTAGGATTCGTGTAGTTATTAATGCAGCACAAACATATGATGCAAAAATGAATTAACAGACTTGGACCGGTGAACAGATATTGTGCTCATCAACAACTGAAAGTAGGAAATAAGAGGAATTTTCAGAATTCGGGGTGCCCAAATAACAACTGTAAATAAGTTTGGATGAGTAGCTTCATTAAGCAGGTTTTTGTTTCCACAGGTAGCTAAAGGGTTTTTGTAACCAGGTGGTATCTTCGTGTCTGTTGTTCCTCAAGGGAAAACTCATATTTGATTGCCTGGAAAAGAATCCAACTTAAAAAGCCATTACCCAAATTAGCAATAACAGATTCATATTCCCATGAATCATTGAAATGCCTAACAATGTGTTTGTCTGAAGCAACTAAAATTTTATAACTAGAATGGTTATCAGGACAATTGGCTGCAAAAATTTGTTTGATTGCTGGAGAAAAGAAAATATGCTGGGAAGAGCAGCCAAATGTAAACTGCGGGCCCAAGTTGCTACTTACATTCTCATGTTTTCCAAGTCCGAATTGTGCCATCTACAGAGGCAGTTATCATACAGTTGTCCTTAGGGTGATAACTCACACTTGTAACCTGTCAAAAATGAGGGAAAGAGAAAGTTTTAACTTTTGAGCTTGTAATATTTAGAAACATGCGATTAGAGTGAATACCATATTATAACTTGAACATCCTTACAATTCAAAAAACATATTATAGATAACATTTATGGTGTTGGACCAAGCTGCAACATGCAGCATTACAAGCGTTGTTGTTCTTCCATGACAAACAATAAGCCATATAATGATAAAATAATCATATTAGATTTGTATATGGAGAATTCCAACTACAACTCACTGCAATAATGCATTAGAAAATAAATCCATAATTCTTCAGGAAGTTGAAAAGCATATTTGAGTTTACTAATTTTCAAACAATATAAAATTTCCTAAAACTGTTGAGGTGAGAAGTGAAATAAAATTAATTTACTAGTCAAAGATATCATGATGACCATTAATTAACATCTTAACAAAAATCAAAATGCTTGAATAAAAGGACAGAAAAAAAGACTGTACCACTGAGGCATGAGCTCGGAATCTTGATACTACAGATGCATCTACCAGATCCCAAAAGTAAATAAAGCCATCCTCAGATCCACCAGTTACATGTGCATCAGTGTTGGTAAGGCAACAATCCAGTTTATAAGACTGATGCAGAAACATCCAATGTTTTATAACCCATGAATAGTAAAGAGTTAAAAAAACATTTAAGAAACAGGACAAGAAAGAATAGCTCAGCAAATAAGTAAATGAAATGCTTTAACGGTAAAAAGGAGTAAGAATAGAGCATTAGCAAGAGTTTCAGAAGTACGTCTAATTGATCGCACCATCTTAAATTACAAGTAGGTATTACAAGTCATGCACATGCTAACCTTACAAGTATGACCTTTATATTCTTGCAGTTGTTCACCAGTAGACCTATCACAAGGAAGAAACGGTAAATGGACTAGCAAATCCAGATAAATGCTTGAAGTGAGTAATTCTACAAGTTTAACAATTTACCTGTCCAAAAGACGTAAAGTTGAATCTAAACAACTAGCTAATATGCAGTTACCATCATTTGACATTGAGATACAGTTGACAGGTTGCCCCAAGTTATCCGATATTTGTCTACATAATAGAAAAGAACACCATCACCATCTTTGGACAATGTATACAATCCAACTTCATAGAGTTCAATATGACATTCAAAAAATTGGTAAAAATATATTTATTAATTAACATGAAAACAACAGTAGATTTCAAATTTATTACTCTACGCAACTCATAAATCAGGGTTTTATCAACTATTCTGCAAAAAATTTGACGTACCTACCAATACGAATATCAAATGTTCGAACAGTTCCATCAACACTCCCACCAATAATTTCAGTTTTTGTCAAACAGACAGACATCACACTGTCTGAAAATGAGTCAATGATCTGCATATAAACCAAAACCATTCCAAAAATAAATAAAACCCATTTCAAAACAACATACCTCAATTTACAACAAAATTCCTGCCCAAAACATTAAGAAAGAAAAGAAAAAAACCTGAATTGGTTCGGTGCTGTGAGACCTACAGTCCCAAGCCCGCAAAGACTGATCATAACCAGCCGAGACTACAACTGATGCATACTCGTTAAACTTTACAGCATTCACCTATATATCCAGAAAAACATATATAAAAAACAAACATTCCCAAAACAGAGAAACATAAAATCCTATCAAAAAATTTATACAAAATTGTATCTTTTTCCAAAGCAAACATACTTCCCCATCGTGGCCACGGAACTTTCGAATAACTCGGCCAGTGGATACATCCCAGTAGAAGATTTGACGGTCACCCCCACAAGAACAAAGCTTGGAGTTGTCCCTATCAGACAAAGTATCCCAAATTCTTAGCTGAAATTCATCAAAAAAACATGAAACCGTTAAAAAACAGAGAGGGTCTGAATGGCATTTACGAGGTAACATGGACGTCTCGGACTTCACGACCATGAGATTTGTAGGTCTTGATGTGAATGCCGCGATGAGGGTTCCATAGACGGATGGTGCGGTCCTTGCCGCAGCTCAAGCAGTAGTTGCCATCGCTGTTGAACCTTGCAGCTAATACTGCTCCTTCATGGCCTCTCAGTACGTTCACCTCCTTCATTGGCAGATCAGTGATGCTCATTTTGCTCTCTCTTGGTTCAGCGTCAGGCAGGAGCTATTATATTCAGTGGGCGAAAACTGTAGAACGATGCTTGGTTTTGGGATTCATCATTTGGGCCAAAATGATAATGTTTAGATTATCTGAAGACTTGATCTGCAAAGAACAAATAGCCATTAGTTCCAGAAGGTCCTCATCTTTCAAGATGGCAATTTCAGTCCAATTAAGTCACAGAATAATCTAATTTTTGTATTCAATATTCAGCTTGCCGTTCACTATCAAAGAATAGTTAAGAGCTACATCAAATTAGATGTTCCTGAAAATCCTCGATTATCTTTTTCTTTTTTTATGGTTTTGTCTGAAAATTTCCAAAATGATTCAACAAAATCCAAATATGCTGACAATTGCATCATGCTCTCACAGCATGCTGACAAAAATTCCTGGCTGTCTGCCGACACTAGTTCTATCTCTATCCTATACACCGTTGAGAGTGAGAGATCAAAAACATCTTAGCATTTTCATCTTTGCTTCTCTGTCTAGATAGAGATCCAATCAATGTAGATGTTGAAAGATAATTTCAGAAATGTATTAAGCTCAAGCAATTATATAATTCCAGCCCATGCCGTAATTCCACACAGCTTTTCCAATATTCTCACAATAAATGTATTCCCAAAAAGTTAAGAATTTGAAACCACAAAGCATAAAAGAAAAATGGGAGGATAAAACTGAATACCAGGATCAGAATATATATCTTCCACCTCAAAAAAAGAAAAAAGAAGAAGAAAAAAACACATTATTGAGGCCACATTTCAAAGAAAATAAAGCATCTAGTTAAACAAACTAGCTAACACTACAACTTAAGACTCGTTTCAGAGGAAATTAGTCCCCATAAAACAGAAACACTCCTCGAAAGTTAACTAGAACTAGTAAAAAAAATAAAAATCATCATTTCATCAAGAAAACCAAAACCCATAAAATGCAGTCCCCAAGTTCCTAAAAATTGTTCAAATCAGAAAACCTTATCTGTAGCAGTCCCATTAGACCTAAAGTATTAAAGTAACAAAATGAGCAAATAGGTGTATATAAATCTGAAAATAAATAAATGGTATATTTGAAACCTCTTACCCGGGCTACCTCGTCTGCATTGATCAGCACAAACTCATTTCTATTGTGAGAACCAGCAACAAGTCGACCCTCGTGTCCATCACTCGCCAAAAAAACCACAAAATATAAGCTAACTCATCAACAAAATAACAAACTCTTCAAATCCAGAAACCTAACTCAAAAATCGATTTTTACTGAAACTGAATATCCCAACTAGCCGAAAAAATCCACTTTTGCGCTTCACACCACTCTGTTCAGCACCCATCACAAGAAACCCAGACCCCACATATAGCCATATAGGAAAAGAGCAAAAAAGAAAAAAAAATTAATAATATGGAAAAAATATGGAGAAATGGCTATGCGTTATTCTCAAAGAGAAGAAAAAGACTCCCTGTTTTGTTTACCCATTGGAGAAAATAGAACAGTTGTTCCGTAGGGCACTTTTCTCTTATTAGTCGGTTTGTATTGGATTAGTTTATATTTTTTTTGGGTGAAAAGATAAGCTTTAGCATCTGTCAGTACGGAATTTGAAGTTTGAATTTTAGTAGTTCTATTTGAACTTAAATGTTTTTCTCCGTTGTTACCATACCAGAGAGAGGGAGTTTTCAGTGATATGGCCTCCAGTATAGATTTCTATTGAGTTGAAAAGATGCATAAGTTTGACACATTCACTAAATAAATTCTGTATTTATGACTCCGCTATAGATAGGTCATTTTTGCGAATAAAAAAAATATGTATAATTTAAAAGAAGAATTTCAAATAGATCATCTGTAGTATAATATAATTCTAAATCGAATTTTGTAGTTCTATATAATTCAAAAATACCTTTTATACTGTTTTGGTTTAACATGTCAGATGGTAAAATATCCAAAATACTTTTGTATTGATTAAAATAATAATAAATTTTAAAAATTTGAAAAAAAAAATTAAAATTGATTAGACAAATAGTCACAAAATTACATATATATACATACTGTACAATGCAGTTTTAAATACACTCTTTATAATTGAAAAATTACTCATTATCAATGTTTTTTTTCTCCAACCAACATAACTTCTCTCTCTCTTCTCCCTCCCTATCTCTCCTTTAATTTTTTCTTTCTCTCTTTTTCTCTTATATTTCTCTTTTTTTTTTTCTTCTCCTCTTT